>JAJAGP010002739.1:22500-100566 GCA_025084515.1 Ancistrus triradiatus
AAAGTATTTAAAAAGTTTAGGTTACAGGTGAATTTCTATGATGTTGTACGTATTAGTTAAACACTCCACGGTGCCTATACTGTACAAATGAACTAAAAAGCAAAAACACCACATTAATAAAGACATTTTGCAATGAGTTAACATTTTGCAGCTCCACTTTTTACTGAAATTACAGCAACAGGGTGTTCGGAATTTTTGAGTTCAGATTTAGGTCAGGACTCGGACTTGGCCACTCTAGTACCAGTACATTCACCTTCCTATCCTTAAGCCGCTGCGTTGATTTTGGCAGTGTGTTTTGGGTTTTTGAGTTGGACGTCGATCCACCTGCCCCGCTTCAGCTGCCTAGAGACTGCCTAGAAAAACGTTTTATGTTTTACATTATTCTACACAATATTTCGTACCCTAGGAAGGTTCTATCTGACATTTTTGTCAAAATTTAGTTATTCGTTTATTCTTATTCTGCCACAAGTCCTTAACATTATGTGAGGTGTCTTTATAAGTTTTATGCATTTTGGGCTTTTTATTTTAAAAAACAAAAAGGTTCCATCTCCAAAGTCGAACTCTAACCCTAGATTTAGGTTGTATAAGCTTCAGTCCATCCTAAGGCACCTGTTCAGGATTAAACAGAGAAGGCAGTGACTGAATGAATAAATGAATGAAGCAATGAGCGAGATGAAATGTTCATTTTAATTGTTAGTCGAAAATGAGTTCTTTTATTGTCAGTGAAACTTTGCAACGGCTTGTGACTGTGTTTAATTAACAATGCTTTAATTTTAGTAAAACAGTTGTAATTAATAATTAAATAAAGCTATTTATAATGTTGTATGATTTGTATGCCTAAGTTTATAAGTATATGAATATTTTTGAAACATGAAATAGTGCTGAAACATGGCCTGTCATCTTACAGTACTTTAAAATGTCTTATTTCTTATGCACTGTACTAAATATTTGGCAATGACCTTTTACACCTAACTTGCAATGTTTTTTGAATAAGAAAAAGATGATTTGACCTAAAACACGAAATGCCATAAAAACAAAATCATAAAAACGTTGTAGAAAACATGACATTTTATTTTCTGATGCATGTAGACAATCTGTCTGTAATTTCATGTTTTACAAAGAAATGAGTTAACTGTTTGCGCTCCTTAAAGCCATTGCTTCTTTTTATGCTTTGCCAGATAGAACCTTATAATTTACAAATTTACAAATTTGGTAGGAATTTGATATTGCACATTTAGAATCCATTTCATGTGTCTGTGATTTTCATGGATGAGAGAGACGTGTTCCACATATCAGTTCTGCTATTTAGAATGCAAAATCTTTGAAGCTCAATATCTCAAAACCACTCAGAACGCAGACAGAACCTTATAATTCCAAGGGGCCGATTTCACTTCACTACTGGCTTATATGCTATAGCTGTTATGTTCTGTATTTTTATTATACTCTTCATAATATTTCATTTTAACTAGATCATTTGGTTATTCGTACATATCACATCCCATTTGTTGAGTTTCGGAACAAGGTTTCTTCCTTATAGACTTAATATTTTGGAGGGTGTCTGAATCTCGAACGAAAGTGGGAAGTTTATTCCATAGTTGGGGGGTCATGTATGAGAAAGCCTTTCCCAATGCTGTGACTTTTTTAATTCTACGAACTAAAAGAAGTCCTGCACCCTGTGAACGAAGTAGACGAGCTGGATTGTTTAAAACAAACTAGTGTTAAGTAAGAATGTAGTAAAGACTTTACACACAAACTTAAGAACAAACTTACGCCAACTGGACACAACCCAGTGCAGCGGCCGGATTCGACAAAGCTTTCGTAAGAAAAAACAAGCACTCATAGGAGTTCTCGAAAAAAAGAAGCTCTCAAATATTACCCTAAGAAAATCTTCATTGTTTTCTTATGTAGCTTGATTTTACAGCTTACAATATATGGCGAATGAATTTGTGTTGATGTTACTGAGTTTAATCCGCTCAGAGAATGGCAGAATTGAGGACGAACATCAGACCGAGTATTCAAAGAAAATTTAGCAAACAAGAAACAGAGACGATGGTGGAAGTATGCAAAAATACGCTAAGTGTGGGGTGATGCCGGAAAGCCGTTTAAAGTTTGTTAAGTTTCAAAACTTACCTAAGGCAAGTGTAAGGTTAAGAAAACATTTAAGAACGTAACTTTTTCAAGAATATCACTTATCTATAAAATGACTCTTAAGAAGTTATTTGAAGAAAAGCATTTTTCCAAAAATAAGATTCACGAAAGTGTCTTAAGAAAGTTTTCTTAAATGTGTGTCTTTTCTTAACTTCATTCTTACAAAAGCTTTATTTCTTAACTTTTTTCTTAAGAAGAATTCTAAGAACAAGTGGTATTTTTGAAAACGTTAACAGTTTAGTTATTGGAAATAATTCCTACGTACTTTCAGTTCAGTTCAAGGTTATTTTTTCCACCATCACCTCTATTTGTTGTTTGCAAAATGTTTTGAACGCTTGGTTTGTTTTTCCTGAATCATAAAAATAATGGTAAACTGGTGAAATTAAAAACTTTAAACAGTTTAGTTATCAGAAATAAGGCCTACAAACTTTCAGTTCAACTTTTCATTTTCCAAGGTGGATTTTTTTCCTGTTGGTTGTTTCTTCTACCATCACCTCTATTTCTTGTTTTCAAAAATTTTTTTGAACTCTTGGGTTGATGTGTTTCCAAAATATTGGAAATAACAGTAAATACAAATTCAAAATGTGCCTCACTCTGTATATCAAAGCTGTAACTTGAATTTTTTTTTCAAGAATTGCATTAAAGAATACTCTAATGAACTTCCTAGAATTTGTCTAAAAACAAATAAAAACAATGAAATTCTGAATTTCTAAATAACAAAAATAACGGTAAATACAAATTCATAATGTTTCTCACAGCGTATAGCGTAAGCTGTAAGATGCAACATAACCTATATTAGAAAACAGCAAATATTTTCTCTTTTTTTCCTGAAAATTGCATTTCAAAACATTCTATGAAATTCTAATGAAATTGTGAGTGTTTATCTTAAGAACGTTCACAGATTTTTTTTCTTAAGAAAGTTTTCGTGAATCCAGCCCCAGATTCATGAAAGTGTCTTAAGAAAAAAAAATCTTCTTAAGAATGAAGTTAAGAAAGAACAGTAAATACAAATTCGTCTTGCAACATATATCGTAAGCTGAAAAATCCAGTGTAGCCTACATAAGAAACAATGAAGATTTCCGTAACAACTTCTTAGTGTTTGTCTTAATATGTCAGATATTTCTACAGGTTCTAAAGGTTTTTTGTATTTAAGAACATTCTTATGAACTTCTTAGTGTTTATCTTAAGAGGGTTTTTCTTACACAGGGTTTTTCTTTCATGAATCCGGCCCCAGGAGTCTTACTAATTATGTCTTAATCAGATTTCTTTCTTTTTTTTTGTTTACTCAAATTTTCTCTTTTAAACGTTATAACGTGTGAATACAGCTGGTGGAATAACGAGAATAAGGTCTGCGGTGTGCACAGGTTAACACACACACACACACACACACACACACACACACACACACACACACACACACAGACACAGTCGCGATCGCGCGCAGCTACAGGAACCAGCGAGAGTGTGTCTGTTTCCCTTCAGGTTTAAACCGTGTATGTGCGCGCGCGTGTGTGTGCGTGTGTGTGTGTGTGTGTGTGTGTGTGTGTGTGTGTACTCGCGCGCCTCCATTGACTGAACCCGATCCGCTGGTCAGTTACGGTGCACAGCCCACACGTGTTTGCCTCGGTGTGCGCGCGTGTGCTCGAGCAGCGGCAGCATCGGCATCAGCTGCAAGCAAGCAAGCGTCAGGAGCAGCAGAAGCCGTTTGAGCGCGCCGATTCCCGGCACGAGCGCGAGTGCGAATCTCAACGCTCGCTTATTTTCAAATTTTTGAATCTCAGTCGACCGTTAGTGACCGTTGGCGACCGTTAGTGACCGTTGGCGCCGAGAGAGCTGTGAGAGACTTGTGTGGCCGCTTTTTTAACCAGAGGAACGGCAACCGAGGCGAACGGCGTTCTCCACAGGTAAGGTCGGATAAATCTTACACTTTATCTAACGGTTATTCACGGCGGACGGGATGTTCGGACACAGGCGAGCTGCCTATAAGCTGGTGCCTTTAGAACAGGCTTGCGTTGGCTTCAGGTCATTTAAGAGTTTTAAATCTACAGGTGCAGCGAGTGTTGGGGATTGATTTTGGCTTTACCTGTTGATGTTACCCTTGCGTAAGAATGCGTTCTCGCTTATTATCGGGGTATGTTGGTACTTTTTTGCGTTGGTCTAGCTGATTGTTTTTGTGTTTTAGTAGCTATGGAGTGCAGTTTCAGCTGTTACCTGTCCAGGTTCAGATTCAGGTGGAGTTCAGGTGTGTAAGAGTGGGAGATTCAGCATTAGCGTATCAGCAATGTCAGAGTGAGTTGGTGACTATTATATAAACAGATGGTTTGTGTACTTCAGGTATTGGTCTACCTGTGACAGGTGTGAGTTGGCGCATTGTGAATAGGTAGATTGTTATTCCTTATTAACAAGCAATACCTTATCAAAAGAAACAGTCCACAGTAATGGTTTTGTCTTTATAAAGTGCCAGGATGTGTGTTTTAAACAAGCTATTAGGAAAAATATTTGTATTTTGAAGTTGTACGAGATGTGGACGGTCCTTTACGGTTCTACGGTCTACATTTGCGTATCTACAGTAACCAGGATGGGTATCGGAGTGTACAGTATGGTATTATTCGTCAAGGTGTTCATTTATTACTTATTTCCCTCCACCTTTTTCACTCTATCCTGGGATAATTTCACCTTTTAGAGAAGCTACTGTGTGAATTTATTTCCGTCCAGATCAGCCACGTCTGTGTTTTTCTCCCAGACAGTATCAACTCATTTTTTTCACCAAACTCAGCTGCGCTGTGTTCCGTTCGGACGCACGTCTTTGCAATTTTACGTTCGGATCTCGCCTTGCGTTGGGGAATAAAAGGTATTGCAGCTACCCTCTGTAGGTCTCGAGTCCCAGTCAAGAGGCTTTTTATTTAAATATGCAGTCAGTTACGTGCGACGCAAACATCTGACTTCGTAGATAACCCAGTATAGTATTATGATATTACTAAATTGTCTGGTTTATTTTATGTACAACAAAAATATTTTAAAAACACACGTTATTCTCTCTTTATTTTGGCTAAAAGTTTGTTTATTTTAATAAATAGTGAACAGTTTTAGCTATAGGAGCGCTCAGAAAAAGCTTGATCACAATGTATTTATGGTCACTTGGGTCTCTTAAGATGCTAGCCCACCACCACAGGACCCCTACCTGTTATGGACCGGCGTCCGTTCTCTGGGGATATTTATTTTCAAAATGCTTTGTATTCCAAATACACTCCAATAAGCGTGACTTGATTTGATTACGCAAGTGTGGTCATTTGAAAACAAAAATTGGTGTAAATGTTTAATTTGCTTCTTTATTAGACATTCCATGTTCCATTTAAATTTAATTTGCCCTTTATTTGTCACTAATAAAGATGCAACGATTAGATTTGTGTGAAACGGTAAAAGTCAGTACTTTGGAAAACTTTCCTGTAGTAGCAGTGCACGTTTAGCACAAAGTATAAGCTATATGTATATACACATATTTCTCCTGGGGGAAAAAGTACTGAGGGAGTAAGAAGTACAGTTTCTGCAGGCTTCTTAGTTCCCTGCTCTCTTTTGAAATAACCGCTTGTGTCGCAAATGAAATATGCATTTAGTAATGAGGAGCTCAGCTCCACATTGATACAAGATTTTATCGTCTTAAAATGTAAAAATAACACATAATCAATACTGAGAGGAAACATTGTGGTATCTTGGGTATTTACTTAATACCATATAACACTACAGTATAAAATGTAGCATTGCTATGTACGGTTTATACTACGGAGTTTGGACAACGTAAAGTTCATATAACGTGCAGTTTAGCAGAATGTATTGTGGACGTTAAATAGCGCAAACCTGGGTATTATGTTAAAGATGTTACATTTTTGGCAAAGAAGACTTATTTATTTAGACTTAATAATAATAGTAATAATAATAATAATAATAATAATATTAATAGTAATAATAATAAAGTGCTGGAGTTAGTCCTTAGTCCACCTCTGCCATGAGCCGTTTTAGGTTTTGCCGTCCCTTCCAGACTCAGTTGGGTCTATCTGAGGGAGGGGAGCTGGGCAGGTGATCCTTTGCAGAAAAGTATGGTTTAAAAATGGAAATAAATAAATAATAATAACAATAATCATAAGGAAATAATACAATACCTTTCTTAACACTCAGTGCACTCTAATACAGTGTACAAAACCGGCAAGACGTCCCATTTTTCGACTTGATTCAGACAAAAGTCCTGAGGACCTGCTGATTTTGAGAGCGGAGTTTTACCTCTGAGTCCCAGCTGCTGTGTTGATCTTAAAATAGTAACAGAGCACCAAACAACACGCTGCTTATTAGATTACATTAATGCCTGCACCAATTTGACCTGTGCAATAAAAACCATAAACACAAATTATAATCAGTAACCTGAACCAGACAGGTTAAATCCGTGTCGTACCGAAACGATGACCCTGAGAGAGAGAGAGAGAGAGAGAGAGAGAGAGAGAGATGAAAAGGTTTAAATATATAAACGTGTTTCTGAAACGACGTATTGTAGCAATGCGTTCAGCGTCCGTCGAGCTGCTGCTCATTGTTCAGCTATAGAGAGCCGATGCATGCATTCTTAAAGCCTTACCTGTGCCATCACTGTAAATCATTGATAAACGCTCGAACGCATGGCGGAGAGGGACAAAAACACGGGTTTCACGACTGTACGCTGATTTCTTATTCCCTTCTGTAACGTCTGTAACGTGTCTGCATCTTAATTTGGGCATTTCTGCCAAAGCGTCTGGACGAACTCTTCAAATCGAGTCAGAGATAGGCTTAGAAATCTTTTTACTCTAAACGCCAGCTAAAACACATGGCGCTAGGCCCAGGAACAGGTGCCAAACCACACAATTAGGAGGTCAATAAGGTGATGAAGCGGCGCCAGAGCGAGGGAGAAAGGGGGAAACGAGACGTACGCCGAGAGAGAGGGACGGAGACATCGTAATTAAGGATAAATAGGAGCAGGGAGACCCAGCCGAACGCCTGCTGCAGGTAATTTGTTTTTTATTGAATGTATTTATCAACATTAAACGACTTTTTTATTTCGGGGAAAAGAAATGGAAGGAACTTCGGGGCGGGCCGCGCGCCCATAAATAAATGGCGGCGTTTCCAAATAGCGGCGAGCAGCTGCGGAGCTGGCGAGGGCATTTCTGCGAGCCTGATGGATGGGCGACGGCGCCCGCTCTCATCGGAATTGATTATCAATACGCGTCATTTGTTTTCTTTATTGCACCTTTTTCCTCGTTTGGCGAGAAACTGAACGGCGTAATAAGATCTGTCGTGCAGTTCCGCACCTCTTTATTATATCGCGTCCCGGGCAATCATTATTGTCGAAAAATCCTCCTTTATTACCGAGTTGTTTAGACGGAGTCGTCTGGGCTTTCGTTTGCAATCTCTCAGGGTCTGAGTGGAGACCAACGGTCCTTCTGTTTACACACGGGTCTGGATGCTTGTTTTGGTGCTCAGCGTCCTGGAAGCAATGATAGACTTTATCATTTATCCATCATCTGCCTAATCAGGACTCGTCTTCATACTGGACCTCTTCACTCCGCACTTAAACAGAGACGGAAACTGCAACTACATATTTAATACAATTCTACTTAGTATTAAAAATTGGTTGTGAATGTACCTACGTCAAACCCTATCAGGATTTTACCGGCATTGTGTTTTGGGCTGTTTTGTTCTTTGTACTGGTATGAGGTATCGTCTACTAAGAAGAAGACAAAGCACTTCTGTAAGTCGCTCTGGATAAAGGCCAGAGTTTTACAGACAAAAAAACCCACGTCAAGTCCGAAACTGCCGTACTGCGACGCTGCGTGACATTTTTAATCAGAGTCCGTTCTAACCTCTGCATTGTAGGGGTGTACTTCAGTTAATGTAGAGATACAAAAAAAAAAAAAATAGAACTCCAGTAAAAGTAGAAGTCCTCCCTTCAGAGCAAAAGTATTCGCCTTCAGATGTAATCAAGTATCGATAATTGTGTCTTATTATCATTTCTGTAACAAGATTCTTTGCTTAACCAACTATTTTTAAGTGAAAAGACACTAGTGTCACTCTTAGTACATCGATCTTTTAGCAGAATGTCATTAATTAGTCCAAAACAAGTACAAAACAAAGTGCGCTATACCCTGATTGCTGGGCTCGCTTCTCGCTTCTTTTGTTTTTATATGTTACGTTTTTTTGCATATATAAGCCATAATGAAGGGCAGATTTGACATAATATAGTGGAGTTAAAGTAACTCCACTATATTATGGAGTTGGCATCGGACTGGCGTGAAGGTCCCACTATGTTAAAAAAATTGCAAAAAATTTTTTTGCGGTGTGAATAGGCCTTAAAGGCATCCGCTAAATGCTGTAAATAAGCAAATGAAATACATTTATTTAATCATCTATCTATCTATCTATCTATCTATCTATCTATCTATCTATCTATCATTTATCTTTAAATATATAATCTATCATTTATCAGAAAAAGTTGGGACAGTATGGAAAATGCAAATTAAATAAACACAGCGTTCCTAAGTTTCCTTTGACTTTTATTTAATTTGTTAATAAACATCCATTCCTGCATTTCAGGCCAGCAACACATTTCAAAAATTGGGACCGGGTAATTTAGCAGTAATAATGAGATAAAAAACTAAATAATGATGTGATTTCAAACAGGTGATTATAATCATGATTTGGTCCAAAAGCAGCATCCAGGAAAGCTGATCAGATCTCCATCAAAAGATGATCGGAAGATCTCCAGTTCATCTCCAAATGTTTCAAAACAAAGTTCCTCAAAGAAAGACTGGAAGGGATTTATAGGTTTTAGTTCAAACTTTTTCTGATTTTTCTGGTTGATAAATGCATGGACGTCCCTGACACAGATGTCGTCTTGAAGGCAGCTTATGTTGCTCTAAAATCTTAGAAATGTAAATAACCTTTTACCAAGGGCCCTGACCCGACCCCATACCATGACAGAGCCTGGCTTTTGGATGATCCTTTTTGTCTTTGGTCCAAAAAAAGATCTGTGATACTGGTGGGTCTGAGCACAATCCCTGTTCCCACTGTATGATGGTTCATCCCAGATCCTCCGAGCCCAGAGAAACCGACGCCCCTTCTGGACATGGTTATAACAGAAGGCTTCTTTTTAGCACAGTAACGTTTTAAGTGGTATCTGTGAATGTAACTCTGTATTGTAGAGCTTGATAAAGGAATCCCTTGTCCATGTGGTTCTGTCAGCTATTGATGAATGATGAATGATGAATGCAGTGCCGTCTGAGGGAGTGGAGATCACTCCTTTCCAGTTTAGGCTTTTTAGGAAATTCCTCCAGATTCTGAATTGTTTAATGATATTATGCTCTATAGAGGGAGGAATATATAAATCCCTTCCAGTCTGTTTCTGAGGAACATTGTTTTTAAACATTTGGTGATAAACTGGAGATCCTCTGATCATCTTTGTGTGCTGCAGGCCTGAAATGCGTTAACAGATGTTTGTTAACAAATGAAATGAAGTTGACCAGAAAAGAAAACATGAAATATCTCAGGTTCCTATGGTCTGCCATGAAATAAAAGTCAAAGGGAATATAAAGAACACTGTGTGGTTTTTTATTTGTATTTTCCATAACGTTCCAACTTTTCCTGATTTGGGGTTGTATCTATGTTACTAATGTTATCATTAGTTAAGTTATTATACTTTATAAGCGTGCAGCTCGATGCATTCACACATCCACATGGGTCTGATTTGCCTCTCTCCCTGTAACCAAAGTGTACCATCAATACTCATTTTTCACCTCACCTTCCTTCTTTATGGTTGAAATTGGTAAAACTGGTCCTTTATTTTTCAAACTGTCACAGCGGAATTGTGAGAGTTCAGACTGAGACTCCCCACAGGCAGCAGCCCAATAATTTTATACTCATACTAGTAATACTAATAATGATAATAATGGCTTTGGATTAAGTTGTACAATTCCTTTAGTTACTTTTACAAGTGAATAAGTCGTGACACGGAAATAAACCGGAGACATGGAGAGCAGGGTAACCCCGTCAGGCGCCCGGAGGTCCGGAGAAAAGCCAGAGGTTGTGGTTTTATCATTTTATAAAATTATACAGCCAGGCAGGTATGGACTTATTTCTTTCTTTCTCTCTTTCTCAGAATTCCCTTTAGAACGTCCTGCTTTCTATTGTTCTGTTGTTGCTTTCTTTCTATCAAGCTGCTGATGCTCTATAAATGAGGTTGTGGTTTTTGTTTTGGTGGTGTCGGTCGTATTGTGGATTCAAGCTGTATCGATCAGAGTTGTGTACCAGAGCTCCAGCAGCACCTCTGAAGCTGGTTTAATTGCAGCTGGAGCTATCTGTGGGAGATCGCTCAATCATCTGCGGACCAGCTGCTGACTCAGAGCTGCCATGTTTTAATTACCATTCTTTCATTAATTAAGACGATAGAGAAGAAACACTGGCATGTGGACGTGCGGAAAGGGCGGAAAGTGCCGGCCTCGGGTCATTTCAAAACCCGGACACGCGTCGTCTGCTCGTTTAAAACCCGCCACATCTGAACCCTGAGACACAGGACATCAGGACGGCAGGAGGAACGTTTCTCAAACGCGTCGCGATTCCACGGGACCAAAGGCGGCAGCTTTATTGGCACATCACCAGAACTCTAGAGCTGTTACTGCGGAACAACCGGCAGCAGCTTCCCGCCTTTGCTGGATCAGTCACACGTGAAGTCAGTGAAAGAAAGACGAGCTGAACGTGGATGAGGATCAGCGAAGCAGCTCCAAGGGACAGTGATGCAGAGCTGCAGAGAGCTGCAACACGACCGGGGAGAGGCACGTCCGAAAATCCAGAGCCAGGATTAACATCGACTGCAGTGTGAATTATCTGATCCTTCACTCATTAATAATTACACCACAGCTAGTTCTGACCCCACAATACACTGCCGAAATGAAATCTATAATTCGATTATAAAATCTATCGCCTTTGAAAACATTAGTTTGGATTTAAATGAGTTAGCTGAAGCTCTTAATGGTCAGCCTGATGATTCCAGTGAGCTGAGATTCATCACCCTTAATTACAAACCAGGGTCTGGATTTAAGCTGGAAAGTTCAGAGAAACGTTAAACAGTCCGTCCTGTAAGCCAAAGGTCCTGATCTCTAAATGGAGTCACAGCTCGACTGAAGATCAGTTTGAGTCCCATCAGCAGAAGTGCTGGATCAGCTTCTAGCTGGGTTTGGTTTGATGGATCAGTCAGAAATGTTTCGGGAGAGTTATACAGCATCAGCAGCTCCGCCGGTTCCAGCAGCTCCTTCTTTCTGATTTCCTTCACGGCGTTTGCTGGTGTTAAACTCGACGTCTCTCATTAAACACCATCCCCGGCTGATCGGAGCTTCATTCATGGATCTGTTAAGCCCGACTCTGATTAACCCGACCAGCTGCTCATGATCTAGAACTCTGACTTTAACCTATCTGACTCAGAACATTCACATTAAGAGCTTCAGCTAAGATAAAAAAATAAATTCTAACAGTCAGGGAGGTATGGACTTCTTTATTTTTTTATTTAGCATTCATGACTTTCTTTCTCAGTATTCTCTTTCTTTCTTTCTTTCTTTCTTTATTTTCAAGCTGCTTACGCTTTGAAACTAAAAGGAGGAATATAATAAAATAAGAGAAAGTACAGTTTTATTTGTTGAATGTGTCAACACGTAGTAAGAAACAGGTCTTTCATGTGGTCATTTTATAAAAAAAAAAAAAAAAAAAAAGCCCAATATATATCGTGATGTGTATCGTTATTGGGATATTGGATCATTTTGCACAGCCCTATTATATGGTGTTTATTATAATTTGTAAGACCCCGGCTGTTAAAGCGAACAGACGTCGAGCAGATGGACGTCAAACGGTGTTTACATCTAATAATCCGTTTTCTTTTTCTGTCATCCAGCCTCTGTCTGTCAGACACGTTCTAAGAGGAGGAGACTGGGCACTGGTTGAAGTATGAATGGGACAGTAGTACAGAAGCCCCGCCCCCTCATTAGAAAGAACCAATCAGCATATTACTAAATGTGTCAGAGAAAGTCTCGACCCCATTGTAGTGGCGGGGTGCACATGCGCAGTAGCCAGAATAACCTCGAGAATCTCATATTTTTCTGTGTTATTTGAAGCCAACAATGCAAGTAAGTTATATCGTTCTAGTCAGATTATAGCAGCGATTCTTAATATACATTTTAAACATTAATTTCTGGTTCAGTTGCGAATATATGTCTCTTCCCATTCTAAGAGAGAGGCGGAGTGAACAGACTTATCTTAGAACGACTTTGCTGTTTTTCATCACAGACTGGACATCACAGAAATAACCGTGAGTCACGGACCATTTCTCAAATTTGCGTAAGCTGTATATGTTCGTACGTGTCTATGAACATTATAAATGAGATTGTACGATGATGAGGGCTGCTCACTAAGACTTGCCACTTCAATCGTTCGTATTATGAGAACCATCCCAGTTTTGCCATGTTTATCAGGATTGTATCGTTCGTTAAGCTTTTTTTAGGAACACCAAATTCTGACCAGCTCAAATAAGACAAAAAAATGGATTTTAATTATAATGGATATTATAATACTGACTTATTTCTTATTACATGTCGAATTTTACACAGTCAGTAAATAAACTATATGTCCTCTCATTTTGTTTAGAAACTTAAGAACTTAAAATACATGTAACAGAATATAAAATAGTAACGTATGTTTAATAGGACCGTGCTAAAAAATCGATGCAGCAATATATCACGATATTTATGTTCATGATATACTACATTGATTTTCAGCTCAAAATATTGTTGCCTGATGGAATAAAAAGCACATTTTAAATGAAGTAAGCATTCAGCTTGCTTAGATTGGTAGTAAGGCAGTGTGAGGTCTCCGGTAGCGCGTTATAATGCCTTATAAAATGGCTTCTCCGCCGAGTAAGCCTGCGATAATGATCCGGGCTCGGCATCCTACTGTAATGAAGCTGCAGACAAATCCAGTCCACAAACCAGGACAGAACAGAACAGAGCCTGACTGACTCCAGCTTTCATGCTGACGAGTTCACACGGTTAAACTCCTCCAAATTAGCCGCGATGGGCGAGACGGCCGGGGCTCAGAAACGAAAGATCAGGCTGTAAAGCAGCGGCGAGGGTTCTGTTATCCTGCACCGGAGCACAGATAAGAACTGTGACTCCACAGACGCATGAGGTACTGCTCCCGGGATGAATACCTACCCAGCGAAGGGCGGTTCTTATGGTTTTCTTACATCAGAATGAATTTTATATTAGTTTGTGAAAAGAACTGAACTAATGCACACGCCGTAACGTTACAGATACGCCAAATAATACAAACGAAAGTAATTTGTCCTGCTGTAACTATGTTAAAAAATATGTTTAGCTGCAATATGTTAAAACAAAAAAAAAAGGAAAAACAAAATTTTTATTTAAATGGATTCATGTCTGATAATTATTTTTAAATCCATTTTACTTTACTTTTCCAAGTTTTATTTTGTTGTATTTAAACAGGCAAAAATGATGATTAATTAACTTCATACTAAAATCTGTTTCTAGTTTTATGTAACGACAGTTGTCCTTGTGTGTGTGTGTGTGTGTGTGTGTGTGTGTGTGTGTGTTTGGGTAGAGGTTTATCATGGTTTTCTTACATCATTATGAATTTTATATTATTTTGTGAAAAGAACTGAATTAATGCACTTGC
Source organism: Ancistrus triradiatus (assembly GCA_025084515.1). NCBI lineage: Eukaryota > Metazoa > Chordata > Actinopteri > Siluriformes > Loricariidae > Ancistrus > Ancistrus triradiatus. Next base: position 36,397 of record JAJAGP010002739.1, read on the forward strand.
TGTAACATTACAGAAACGTCAAATAATCATAAATAAAATAATTTATCCTGCTGTAACTGTATCAAAAATATTTTTTATTTAGCTGCAATATGTAAAAACAAAAGCAAAAACAAAACTTAAAACGAAATGAATTAATGTCTGATAATTATTTTTAAATCAGTTTGTTTTACGTTTCTAAGTTTTATTTTATATAACTAAATCAAATGTGTTTTTAATTTTATTTAAACGTAGTGATCCTGCTGCGTGTGTGTGTGTGTGTGTGTGTGTGTGTGTGTGTGTGTGTGTGTGTGTGTGTGTGAGGGTGGAAAATGGCACTCTGCTGTCTCGATTTGTTGGATATTTGTCGTATCCCGTACGAGAAATGTAAACAGCGAAGGCAGTTTCTGAGCCGGGTTTAGATGTTAGATATACCTGTAATAAGGCATGTGTTAGAGATGCACCGCTCCCAGTTGTTCTCTTATGATACCTGAACTTTGAATATCAGCAACAATCGGATATCCGCATTTTTAATAAATGCATTTTTGTTCTTTATTTGTGATAGACTGATTCATCTTAACTGGGACTTAATCTTCACCAAAAGATGTGCATTACTTTAACATTCCATATTTTCTGCAAGTATTTACACTTTTTTTTTTTTTTTTTTTGCAAGAAACAAAAAGATGCTGTTATCTGGTAGTGTTGGTGTTAAGTACAGTGAAACGTTTTACTTTTTTATTTATAAAAAAAGATGAAACAGGATATACTATTGTCGTATATTCTATAGTTTTATATTCTCTATTTTATTATATTTAATTTTTATTATTTATATACTACTGTGTTGTAATCTATAGCTTTTATATTCTGAAATGTTCTAAAGTTTTATAGTTTTTATTTTATTATATGTATTTTGTAGTTTTATATTACACTCTTTATAATATAATATTAGTTATATAATATTAGTTATTATAATATTAGTTATATCAAAGTAGTAACCAAATAATTTTTTAAGTACTTTTCACTATGTGTTACATTTGAGAAAAATGTAAAGTAGTAAATGCTCTTTTTTTTCATTAATGGTCTCAGACTTTTGACTCCACTGTAGCTAAACAAAGCGTCCAGTTCTGAACATTTTAGAGATATTTTAAAAGTTGTTTGCACTTTGTAGCCTCTGTGGACAATATTTTTGTTACTAATTTTATCAGTCCTTTCCAATCTGAAAAGAAAGCTTTACATTAGATGTGTCCTTTTTACATTTCATGCTTTGAGAACTAAAAAAAAATCAAAGTCTTAACCGGGAAGTCTTGAATGTGAAAGGTCTCTGTCAGCGATAATATCAGCTCATATCGATTTGGTTGTGCTAAAAACTCATACCAAACACTTGTTTTTAATCCACAGATGGCACGGCTTAAAGGTGTATTTTTATTAGACCTATAATATAAATATAGACTATAGTGATATGATGATGTTGTAATACCACTTACCATGACTCAGGCTGTTTTGTTATCTCACTTCAGTCTTGTTCAGCGATGGTAAATAGATTTGGCCTCTGGTTCGACCTTAAGGATGCTGGATTGTAAATACTGAAAGAGTCGTTATGAGCACAGAGACGAAGAAGAAGAGGAAGATGAGAGCAATAGAAGGATTTGTATTTATGCCTGTGAATGAGAGGTTACGTCTGAAGTGTATCAGTGCAGCTGCAAAAAAGTCCTTGATTAGTGTTTGTGGTGGAAATTCAGCGTTATAAAAATGCACAGTGCAGTTTCATGCTCAGTCAAACATTTATGAATGAACATCGTTATACATACATCCTATTTTATGTATATTATTCTTCCGGTACCGGTTCCGGCTCCCCTCGAGCTGCTCTTCCGTCCCCAGTTCCAGTCCTCATACGGTTACTCAGACCACATCAGAGGGCCATAGCGCCCCTTTCCATCCTCCATTTGGACTGATCATGCCATGCCATCAAAACTTTCCCCCTGAGCACACAAGATCCTGCAGTGACTCTGTGACTGCATTAAGTAACGCCGATACTCGGTCAGATATTCTATGTTAGTTATGATATATTCTCTTTCATTTATTATAATCTATGTATTATTGTATTTTATTAAACTTATTATATATATTTTTTAAATGTTCTCATTTTTCATTTCATATTTAGTTTTTGTTCATTTTAACTATTGCTACAAATTTATATAACTAGAAAAGTACTTTTCCTGAAGGAAAAAGAATGGTTGCATAGCTAAAGTGGATTCCAGTTCCTAGGCTAGATGGTCATTAAGGTGCAAAAGTTGCTATGTGGAGTTAAGTGGTTGCTATGGTATCCTAGGGAGTGGCTATGGTGTTGCTAGGTGGTTTCCAATTGATTGCTAGGGTTTCCCACATGGTTGATATGTTGCTGCTAAGTAGTGGTATGGTGTTAATAGGGGTTGCTATGGTTGCTATGCTATCTTGTTGTTAAGTGGTCGATATAACTTCCTAGGTAGTTGCTATGGTGTTGCTAGGTGGTTGCTATGGTTTCAAAGGTGTTTGCTAAGGTGCTGCTCAGTGTTGCTATGGTGCTACTAGGGGGTGTTAAGTGGATGCTACTGTTTCCCAGGTTGTTGCTATGGTGTTGTTAAGTGGTTGCTAGATGACTGATGTAGTCAAGTCAAGTCATTGTCTCAAAGCAGCTGTGGTGTTGCTAGGTGGTTTCTGTGGTTTCACTGGTGGTTGTTATGGTGCTACTAGGTGGTAGGCTTTACATTTACATTTACAGCATTTAGCAGACCAGAGCAACTTACAATTGATACAGTCTTACAATAAGTAAGCTTGGCAGAGGTGAGATTTGAACCCTGGACCTTCTGGTCCATAGTCCAGTACCTTACTCGCTAGGCTACCACAGTCCCAGAAAGAAGGAGACAGAACTCAGTTTATAACGCAGGGGCTGTTTATTACAGAACAGGAGCTGGATGTTACATTAGACTTTTAAACAGGCTGCTAGGGTCAAGTCCAGTCAAATCAGATTTATTTATATAGCGCTTTTTACAATGGAGCACTGTCTCAAAGCAACTTCACAAGTTTAGATTATCTCCTAATATCTACGTCCAATCCTAGGAGGTTGCTATGTTATATCAGATGGTTGCTATGTTATATCAGGTGGTTGTTGAATGGTTGCTGTGGTAGCCCATGTGATTGGTGGGATGCTATTACTGTATTTGTATCATTATGATATGAAAAGGGTGCCAAAACTTTCACACCCCATCCATTCCTATGGGGAAACATTTGCGTAGCTACGCCTTAATCCGTGTGTCCAATCAAAAAGCCATGTACAAGCCTGGATCCAAAAAAAATAAGAATAAGAAAAGAGAGTAATACTGTATAAATGCATTAACGTTATAGTTGTACATTGAATTGTTTCTGATAATTAGGTAATTTAGTTTCATTCTTACATGCAACGTTTGGGTTTGGTTTCCGTTTGCGTCCTGGTCCTAACAAGGCTCTTTCCATATACCATTTGGGGAGCTTTTCCTTGCCGCTGTCGCCCTGGCTGCTTGTTTATTGTCTCGTCTCCTCTCAGTATCGGAGCACAGCTCTTCCTGTACAGTGCTCGTACTGGGGCAGTTTGTACATCGCAGATTTAAACTTGCTCTTGGTCTTCCATTCCATCTTCAAGTTTCCGTCCCGTGTGAGCTCGACACTCTTATCTCTTCGTCCTTGGCGCACACGCACCACTTGAGGTGCCCAATTTCCCTGGCACGGTAATCATAATTGAACTTGAGGATTAACTAAGGATCACGAAAACACAAAAGGTTGGATTTAATTCCTCGTGCAAACAAAAATCAATAGCGCGGTGTAGCAGGAATGCCTGAACCGTTCCAGCGTTGGACGGTCTGACACAGTTCCCAGCATTGTTTTGGTCTGTGGTGTTACAGAATTCCACAACTTCTTAAAGTAAAGAAAAGATGATTGATTGTTTGATTGATTGATTGATTGATTGATTTTCAAATTCTGCACTGTCCTTGTTTGAGATCAGAGATCTCCTCATCACTTTTGATCACATGTAGGTTTGTGTCCCAATACTTTTGGTCACATATGGGTTTGTCTCAACACTTTTGTCCTTATGTGGGTTTGTGTCTTAATACTTTTTTTTATGTGGAATTATGTCACAATAATTTTGTCCACATGTTGGTTTGTGTCCCAATACGTTTGTCCTCATTCAGGTTTGTCCCAATACTTTTGTCCTCATGTTTGTTTGTGTCCCAGTACTTTGTCCAAATTTTAAATGCTCGTACCTTTGTTTAATTTTTTATGGACTCATTTTTACGAGGGTCCTGAACCTGAAACGATTTGGTCCTCATTATTTTGTAGCTCGGTGAGAGAATCTTTAAATAGCCTTCTTATTATGCGTCCACACTTCTGCGTGAGTGAGGACGCCTCACGCCTGTCACATTGCTTCTGAAAATCTTTCTACACGTGATTATTCGCTTGCATCGCATCAATACAAACCGAATTTGCAGCAATAAACGTCGTCCGGAGGTTTTGGGCTGCCGCGCTTTGTTGCTCTGTTATCTCGCGTCCTGGAAAAGGCGGCGAGCGAAATCACGATGTTGTCACAGCCGGGGACTTCCTCGCCGCCGATTCCTTGGAGACGTACGAGAGCGCGGGGGTGAAAATTGGTCTTCCTCGGGTGATAATGTGCCGTGAGCCTTCCGGTTTGACTCCGGCGCTCCGTTCATAGTCCCACGAGCTCGCCCTCTGACCCACGGCGCTGTCGCCGGGCGCCGCCTCCCTCGTCCGCGAGGTGAAAACCAGCCGTCTGTCACCATCTGCCTCTCCGGAGCCCAGCTGTGCACCACAACGCATTCAGCTCGCTTCTTGGCACCTTTTAATGGAAAAATAAGAGAGAATAGCACCGAATTAAAAGCTTTCCTTCCTTCCTCGATTTGTGAGGTCTGAATTGCCTTAACAAGAGATTTTGATTGTTCTGAAGCCGAGCTGATTGGCAATAAAGCATAAAAACTGCAGCTCGAGGCGGTATCAAAGAACGGAATCTGTCTCATATTGTTCTTATGAATTATGTGAGATATAGACGTGAATTTGTGACCCAATACTTTTTGCCACATAGGTTTGTATCCCATACTTTAGTCCACATGTGGGTTTTGTGTCCTAATACTTTTTTGCCACATGTTGATTTGTGTCCTAGTACGTTTGGTCACATGTTGGTTTTGTGTCCCAATACTTTTGCCACATAGGTTTGTATCCCAGTACTTTAGTCCACATGTGGGTTTGTGTCCTAATACTTTTGCCACATGTTGATTTGTGTCCTAGTACGTTTGGTCACATGTTGGTTTGTGTCTCAATACTTTTGCCCACATGTGGGTTTGTGTCCCAATACTTTTTTTTGCATGTTGGTTTTTGTCCCAATGCTTTTGGCCACGTGTGTGTTTGTGTCCCAATACTTTTGAAGACCTGCCGTTTGTCTCAATACTTTTGGCCACATGTTGGTTTGTGTCCCAATATATTTGATCACATTTGGCTTTGTGTCTCAATACTTTCGCCCACATGTGGGTTGTGTCCCAATACTTTTGTTTCCATGTTGGTTTGTGTCCTAACACTTTTGTCATTTTGTTGATTTGTGTCTTAATACTTTTGTCCTCTTGTTGATTTGTGTCTTAATACTTTTGTCCTGATGTCTGTTTGTGTCTTAATACTTCTGTCCTGATGTTGATTTGTGTCTTAATACTTTTGTCCTCATGTTGGTTTGTGTCTTAATATTTTTGTCCTGATGTTGGTTTGTGTACTAACACCTTTGTCCTCATGTTTATTCTTGATTCGACAGTCTGCTTTCTTCTTAACACACAGTGTGAGCATTCCTTTCGTTTCGGAAGAGCGCTCCATTTTCTCTAAGTGGAAAAGTTTCAGGATAAGTCCCGATAAATCTGGTGAGGTTTTCTCGAGAACTCTGCCCCGAACGCAGAGCATCCTGTTTGCCTTTTTCCTCCGGGACGTTTTTTTAAACCATGTTTTATGCTCGTTCTCCGTCCTCCGTCGTTATGCTGCAGGGTTCGGGGCACGTTCTCTGTTCTCCTGCCCTGAGGTCTGTCTGCTGCTGGAAATTAATGTGAAGTTCACTTTTTCCTGCACTTTATCTTCTGCTTTACCGTCACTGACCTTCTACTCTTCACATCTGCTCGTTATGTCCGAGTCCAGAAATGATAAATCTCTGCGCGGGCGCAGGACGTATCCGGCACGCTACACCGGCCTGATTTAAGATGATCGCATCCTCTTACGGACGACGTGGGAGAAGGTGCCACGATAAACCTTAACCCCAAACCCCAACACAAAAACAAACTGAAATCAGAACAGGGATGTACCGAGAAAGAAAGCTGTAGAGGAGGGAAGTGAAGAGGCTGTGGTGCCAGTCTTCAGGACCATAACACTACACTAACTCAAACTCAAACTAAATCTGGATCTGGATCTGTTCAGATTATCGGGATTAGAATAACATCATGTGCTCTGGATGAGAGCAGGAGGATTTTCAATTGAATACACATTACACACCCTGAAACAGGATTGAGCTCAGAGCAACAGATTTATAATCTTTAGAAAATATTAGAGCCGAAAAGAGGTACAGCAGTCAGGACCGGACTCAAACTCAGGTCACTCTGGTGATGATAATAATGATAATAATAATGATGATTATTATTAACATTATTATTATTATTAGTAGTAGTAGTAGTAGTAGTATTATTATTATGATGATTATTATTATTATAACAATAGCAATAATACTACTACTAATAAGAATAAGAATAACAGTAATAAAATAAATTATTCACAATTAATCAAATTAATAGTAACCATAGTAATATCATTAATAGTAATAATACTAATAATCAATTAAAAAAAAGTACACTTCTACTACTTCTACTACTACTACTAATATATATATATATATATATATATATATATATATATATATATATATATATATATATATATATATATATATATATATATATATATATATGTATAATAACAATAATACTTACAACAGTTTTATTAATTATTATTATTATTATTATTATTATTATTATTATTATTGGCTATAATATTATAGTATTTCGTATTAAATTAAATTATTATAATAGTAATAATATTCATAACTAATAATTAATTAATAATAATATTAATAGTACCCATAGTAATAAAATCAATAATTATATATTATATACTAATAATGTTATAAGTAGTGATATTTAAAAATATATATATATATAAAAATAAAAAAATAAACATAAATAATAATAATAATTTGATTCTTATATTATAATAATAATAATAATAATAATAATAATAATAATTTGGTTCTTATATAATAATAATAATAATAATAATAATAATAATAATAATAATAATAATAATAATGTTACAGTGTAACAATGTTACAATGTAAAAGAAATAGTAATAATAGTAATATTAATACTACTACCATTGTATTATGATAATTATAAAGCAATTAAAATGATAAAAGAATAGTTATAATAATAGTCATATGCAACGCTGGTGGGAGAGGAATGGGAGAAACATGCACAGATTCAAAATGTAAAAGATTTATTAAAGAAATAGTCCATGCAACTAAGGGCAACACAGCTAACAAAAAAAGGTAATACAAAAACCCGGTCAACAAACTAGAAAAGAACAGAAAACGAGTACAAAACAGCAGAGCTGCAAAACAAAACAGTTGACATCAGAAGACATCCAGAGCTTCCTGCTCTGTCCAGAGGACCTCTAGAACACGTCGCTTGCCCCAGAGGATGTTCAGAACTTCCCGTTCTGTCTAGAAGCCTCTAGGGCGAGCAATGTGCTCTGGATGTCTTCTGTGGTGAGCGATGTGCTCTGGACGCCCTCTAGACGGAGTTAGAAGCTCTGAACGTCGTCTGGTACAAGCGACGTGTTCTAGAGGTCCTCTGGATAGAGCAGGAAGCTCTGGATGTCCTCTGGGGCGAGTGGCGTGCTCTGGACATTCTCTGGATGGAGCGGGAAGCTCTAGACGTCCTCTGGGGTGAGCGATGTGCTCTGGATGTCTTCTGGATGGAGAGGGAAGCTCTGGACATCCTCTGGAGTGAGTGACATGCTCTGAATGTCCTCTGGATGGAGAGGGAATCTCTGGACGTCCTCTGGGGTGAGTGACATGCTCTGGATGTCCTCTCTACGGAGCAGGAAGGTCTGGACATCCTCTGGGGCAAGCGATGTGCTCTGGACGTCTTCTGGACAGAGCGGGAAGCTCTGGACGTCCTCTGGGGTGAGCGATGTGCTCTGGACGTCCTCTGGATGGAGAGGGAAGCTCTGGATGTCCTCTGGCGTGACTGACATGCTCTACACGTCCTCTCGATGGAGCAGGAAGCTCTGGACATTCTCTGGGGTGAGCGACGTGCTCTGGACGTCTTCCGGACGGAGTGGGAAGCTCTGGACGTCCTCTAGGGCAAGCGACGTGCTCTAGACCTCCTCTGGATGGAGAGGGAAGCTCTGGACATCCTCTTGAGTGAGCGACGTGGTCTGGACGTCCTCTGGGGTTAGTGACGTCCTCTGGACGGAGCGTGAAGCTCTGAACGTCCTCTGGATGGAGAGGAAAGCTCTGGACATCTTCTTGGGTGAGCGACATGGTCTGGACATCCTCTGGGGTTAGTGACATCCTCTGGACGGAGCGGGAAGCTCTGGACGTCCTCTGGGGTGAGTAACATGCTCTGGACGTCCTGTCGACAGAGCAGGAATCTCTGAACATCCTCTGGGGCAAGCGGCATGCTCTGGACATCCTCTGGATTGAGCGGGAAGCTCTGGATGTCCTCTGGGGCAAGTGATGTGCTCTGGACGTCGTCTGGATGGAGAGGGAAGCTCTGGATGTCCTCTGGGGCGAGCGACATGCTCTGGACATCTTCCGGACGAAGCGGGACGCTCTGGACATCCTCTGGGGTGAGCGACATGGTCTGGACGTTCTCTGGGGTTAGTGACGTCCTCTGGATGGAGCGGGAAGCTCTGAACGTGAGATTGTGGTGGCCTAGTGGTTAAGGTGCAGGACTATGAACCAGAAGGTCCAGGGTTCAAATCCCGCCAAAGCTGCCACTGTTGGGTCCTTGAGCAAGGCCCTTAACCCATAATTGCTTGGATTGTAAGACTGTACCAATTGTAAGTCGCTCTGGATAAGGGCGTCTGCTAAATGCTGTAAATGTAATGTAAATGTAAACATGCTCTGGACGTCCTTTCGATGGAGCAGGAAGCTCTGAACATCCTCTGGGGCAAGCGGCATGCTCTGGGCATCCTCTGGATGGAGCGGGAAGCTCTGGCCGTTCTCTGGCATGAGTGACCTGCTCTGGATGTCCTCTGGCGCGAGCAACATGCTCTGGACGTCCTCTGGATGGAGCAGGAAGCTCTGGACATCCTCTGGGGCGAGCGACATGCTCTGGACGTCCTCTGGATGGAGAGGGAAGCTCTGGACGTCCTCTGGGGCAAGCAACGTGGTCTGGACATCCGCTGGATGGCACGGGAAACTCTTTACATGCTCTGGGGTGAGTGACATGCTCTGGACGTCCTCTGGATGGAGCAGGAAGCTCTGAATATCCTCTGGAGCGAGCGACGTGCTCTGGACATCCTCTGGACGGAGCAGGAAGCTCTGGACATCCTCTGGAGTGAGCGACATGCTCTAGACGTCCTCTGGATGGAGCAGGAAGCTCTGGACATCCTCTGGGGCAAGCGACGTCCTCTGGACGAAGGGGCGAGCTTTGGACATCTTCTGAAGCAAACGTGCTCTGATCGGTCCCAGAAGCAAATGCAGAACTGAGTCGGGTACGGGCTTGATGCTGGTAACAACTGGACCCCTCCAACAGCCGGCGAGCAGAGGATCCAGCAAGTGCGGACGAGCTGTGACCTAGGTTTTAATGTCCCAAAAAAAATTCCTTAAGGCTCCACCTGAATCTGTGCCACATTGCGGTAGCGAACTGCAGAGCTGCAAAACAGGTACAAAACCACAACAGGTGGAGCCACAAAACAGATGCGATACTGCAAAAGCCACAAAATGGGCGTAGAGCCAAAACGGGTGGAATCACCATGGCGGACGGAACGCGAAACAGGCAGGCAAACCTAAAGCGGTAAGTACGTGAAAACAGGCAGGAAGTCCAATGTGGAGGGGACTGCAAACGGGAGTAGATCGACAGGCGGATGGAACTGCAGGCAGGAACACGCGGTACATACGGACGTGACCGAAGCAATTATAAAGGGCCTCTCACAGCTGAGTTAAATCTTCGACACATCAGCAGACTCATCGGAAACGCTTAGACCAAGGTAAGACCACGGGGTGTGACATTATAACGATAGTTATAATAATAGTTATATATTAAAAATAATTATTATTCATAATAATAATAATAATAATAATAATAATAATAATAAAAGTACACTCAGTTGATGTAAGCAATCGGAAGTACATTCATACACAATTAACTGTGTGTAAGGGAGGTAAGGCTGGTCTGAGGATCATCCCCCGGTGCTGCAGCAGTGACCTGCCTTACACCGCCCTGTGCTGACCTGGCATGCTTTCACTTATGTCCTTTAGAATAGGCATCAGGCTCCCACGACCTTAACCATGAACAGTGGGGGTTAAAAAAATCTAATTAAAAATGAAATTATGTATAAAGTACCTTGTTAAACAGAAGGCAGCTACAGTACTTACACTAACAGCTCAAAATTAATCACCATGAACCCAACCCCTTCACTGTCAGCAGCAATAAAGGGAACTGGGCACAGGGAATTCATAGTACCAGGTGTGCCATTGTATATTTATGTGTGTTCTGTTTAGATTATTTCTTATTTCTTAGACGTCCGTTGTTCCTGAGTTTAGAAACTGTAACTAACTGATACTGAAAGACTTTCCAACTACCTGTTTCATCAAGCCGTCATATTTGTTATGTTTGCAGACGGATCCGAGGCGACGCAGACGTGCCCTTTGTTAAAATTCACACAGCGCCGTGCAATATGCGCAGCACATTAGCGCCGTAATGAGAACATTTGTGACAATGCGTTATTTGGCCCGTACCCTGCTGAAGAATTAGCGAGTGTCTGAAAGCATCCTGTTTAGTTTAGCAGACTTAATGGCTGTGCCAAACCAAGGGCAATGCCAACGGATGTTTAGACAGCCACTGATTTTTCTTTCACGGATCTTTCATATGTGGCGAATTCGGAAACGTGGGATTGTTTCCGCTAATGACAAACTTCAAGCTGACGATTATCAGTCTGAGAGACTCATTCAGAGTCATAAAACTGTTTGGGTCTCATGTGTGGGGTGGATTCAGAAGTGTTTAAACAGATAAAACATTTCTACAATAGAGCATTGTGTCAAAGCAGCTTCACAAGCCTGGGTGACAGCGGCAAGGAAAACCTGCCTAAATCTCTAACCTCTGATCTTTATTGGAACAAATAGATTAATAGACAGAAGCGTATCCAATACATTAATTAGAAAATTATAAAGTACATCATACAAATAAAACAGACAATATAATAAATAAATAAATATATAGAACATTAAAGTTGAGAAAATAGTAAGTAATAAAAAGTAGAAAATAAATCAATTAAATTGTATGTTATAGAGAGTATAATAAATATAATAGAGCATAATAAAATAGAGGAATTATAATATCATAAATAAAGTAGAACATTAAAATAAAGAATACTACAAAACTGAGAATATAGTAAATAAATAAATGAATAAATGCATTATTAAAGAATAAAAAGGGAACTATATAATAGAGCATATGTTAAATAAAATCTAATAACATTTAATAGAAAATATATTAAAATTACATTAAATATAATATTGGGAATATAAGAAATAATTCAGAATATAAATTTAGAGAATAGTATAAAACAGAGACTATAATAAAGATATAAATATAGAGAATATAAAACAGAGAAAATAATATAATATTTATAAAAATAAAAAATATTTAACATAATATGATAAAATCTAAAATAAAATATAAAAATAAATAATTTATAAATAAAATATAATAGAGAATATAGTAAATATGATATAATTTTTAGAGATGTATAGGAAGTTATATTCTAATATAGTATAATTAAATTCAGAATTTGTAAATGAAATATATAACAACAGAGAATATAATAAATATATAAACTTTATTTATAGAATCTAATAAAGTAGAGAATATGTTAAATGTATATAAAATATAATATATTATGATATGTAATATAATATAACACAAAATGTGTACTTAAACTATAATAAAATGGAGAATATAATAAAAAAAAAACAAAAATAATAATATCATATACAGTGGAGCAAAAAAGTATTTAGTTAGCCACTGATTGTGCAAGTTCTCCTACTTAGAAAGATGAGAGAGGTCTGTAAAAAGTCTGTAAGGTCTGTAACACTTCAACTATGAGAGACAAAATGAGAAAATAAAATCCAGGAAATCACATTGTAGGATTTTTAAAGAATTTAATTGTAAATCAATGGTGGAAAAGTAAATATTTGGTCAATATTTGCTCCAACTCAAACTTTGTAACATAAACCTTGTGTTGGCAAAGGACAGAAGTCAAACAAATTTCCTGTAATCTTCACCAGTTGGCCACACACTGAGCGGGTATTGTTGTTGGCCCATTCCTCCATGCCGATCTCCTCCTCTAGAGCAGTCAATGTTTTTGGGGCACACAGACCTTTCAGCTCTCTAGACAAATTTTCTTGGGGTTTGATGTCTTGGAGACTGCTAGGGCCACTGCAGGAACCTGGAAATGCTTTTTTATACGGAGCCCCTTCTTCGGTCCCGAGCGTGTGTTTTGGGAATCATTGTCATGCTGAAGACCCAGCCACGTTCCATCTGTCACCAATGCTCCTCCACTGATGGAAGGAGGTTTTGGCTTAAAATCTCCCGATTACATTGCCCCCCCGTTCATTCTTCCCCTTAACCGGATCGAGCCGTCCTGTCCCCTCTGCAGAAAAACAGACCCAAAGCATGAATGTTTCCCCTCCCACCCCCATGCTTCAGTAGGTTATGGTGTTCTGGGATGTTGACTCAGCATCCTTTTTTCCTCCATTGAGTTGTTTTAACCAAAAAGTTCTATTTGTTTTTTTCCATTTGACCACAGATATTCTCCCAATCCTCTTCGGGATCATCCATATGCTGTCTGCCAAACTCAGACGGCCTGGACATGTACTGGGCTTAAGCAGGGGACACACGCCTGGCACTGCAGGATCTGAGTCCTCTTTCTTCGTAGTGTGTTACTGATGATAGCTTTTGTTACTTTGGTCCCCCACTTCTCTGCAGGTCATTCATATGTCCCTCCGTGTAGTTCGGCTGGGATTTTTGCTCACCGTTTCTCATGATATTTTGACCCCACCGATTAGATCTTGCATGATCCCCCAGATTGAGGGAGATTAATCAATGTCCTTGTATGCAGTACAATGCTCTCACAGTTGATTTAAAAATTTCACACCAACTGCCTTGCCCTATTTAGATTTTTCACTCTTTCCAACCTTGCTGGCGGGCTAAACAATTTTCCTCTTCTTCCTGGTGTCCTTCGACAGCTCTTTGGTCTGAGGTTGGAGTCGGACGGTGTGAGGCTGTGCACAGGTTTTCTTTTATACGATAACGAGGTGCAAACATGGTGCCATTATACAGTTAACAGGGGAGCAGAATAGCTTTCTTAATAAAGTTTACAGGTCTGTGAGAGCCAGAAATCTTTCTTTTTTTTTAGTATTAAGTTTGAGGAACGCAACGATTTATTGACCAAATACTTTATTTGTCCACCACCGATGATTTAAATTAATAAAATATTTTTAAATCCTCAATGTGATTTCCTGGATTTTTTTTTCTCATTTAGGTCTCTCCTAATTGAAGTGTATCTTGAGGGAAATTACAAACCTCTCTCATCTTTCTAATAGGAGAACTTGCACCATCAGTGGCTGGCCTAAGACTTGTTTTCTTCTTCTTCTCCCACTGTATACCAGAGAATGAGAAATATAAACGGAGTCTGGAGTCATGTCTGGGTCCCTGGCCTGCCTGCTTGTCCTCTAGCCGGAGTGTCGAGTGGGCGGTCTGGCTGAACTTTGCTTCGGTCCTTCGTGATCTTGATCGTGCATCCTCCTTCCTTAGAATAGGATGGGGGTGGCAGGGGGAGCTTGGGGTTGGGGGTTCTGGTAGTCAAAGAGTCTTTGGGATCAGAGCCGGGTTGGGGGGGGTTGCGTGTCGTTCTGCACTCCCCGTTGGGTTTGCCGAATTTCTCATGTGCATCCCTCTTGGCTGTGTTTCCTACCATTTCTCCTCTTTCCTAGCTATGCTGCTACATAGCCTACTGCTGCCGGGGCTCAAGCTACATACACGTGGCATCAGTGATTGACAATGGCATCAGTGATTGTTAATAGACACTGTGCTTCTTAATCAATACTAATTACATTTTTCTTTACATGTTCTTTTTCTCTCCGAGCTGTGTTCCCAGCAGTTCCGCCCCACACATGATTGTGCAATATCTGATGGAGCTCCACCCAAGCTCTTCCCTCCATCCGCTCCAGCCCCATCATAACCCGGGCCACCTTACTGTCGATGTCAATACTTCACATTTTAAATTCGAACTGTGCTCCACGAACTTTAGTTTCCGTCGTCTCTTAGATTTTTCATCTACGGAATCTACGACGTCCGCCCAAGGAGGTTTGGGTCCCTTTTTGAGTCCTTGCTGCCTCCAAGGTTTCTTCCTAGACTAGGGAGGTTTTCCTTGCACTTTTGGTCACCCTAGGCTTGCTCAATTTGGATTGGACTTAGTTTATTGTAGGAAAGAGAGAGGTGAGGGTGTACCCTAGGCTTGCTCAATTTGGGATTGGACGTAGTTATTAGGAGATAATCTAAACTTGTAAAGTTGCTTTGAGATAATGCTCCATTGTAAAAAGCGCTATATAAATAAATCTGACTTGACTTGACTTGAACAAGCATAAGAGAAAAAAATATGATTTATTAGAAAGTTTAATTCATAAAATAGAATAAATCTCTGAGAGCTTGTTGGAACTTAATTTCTTAGTTTATTACCTACACATTTTTCTCCCAAAGTTTTTTTCACTAACCTTGAAACCGATCTGATCATGAATTTTTAAACACGGCTAATTACCCTCTAGCATTACCACATGCCACCAGATTAAAGCGTAACGCTATCCTCTACGTTATCGTTGTTTATGTAGCCCCGGTGTTTGTTCGGGACAGTTCTGTAGTCCTGTAGGTACCTCAGTGCCCCTGCTTTGCCCTGATAGCGCCCGCCCGTCTTCAGTCTGCTCCCGGTCCTGCCCTCGTCTCCTCCTGTCCGTTTGGTAATTACAGGGGGTGAACCGGGGGGTGAACCGGACTCCCGGTGTCTGGCTTAAAGAGGAAAACCCCGTTCCTCACACAGCGGGTGGAAACGAATTGTCAAAATGTCACTGCTGTCGTAGCTTAGTATTTTCAAAATGTCAATTTCACAGAGAAGCAGCACGTAGCTCGCTGCTAGCCGCGGCGCCGGAGATCGTCGCTACAATAGTCACACCATACGGAGACGGACAGGTGCAGTGATGCCCCGGCTTTGAGATCAAAGGAGGAAAGAAAGAAAGGATTAATTAAAAGAATTAATTAATTAATTAATGACTGAAAAAATAAATAAAGGCTAAAGATAATACTGAGAAAGAAAGAAAGTCTAAAGAGAATACTCAGAAAGAAAAATAAAGAAAAACAGAAAGGCTAAAGAGAATATTGAGAAAGAAATGAAGAAAGAAAGAAAGAAAGGCTAAAGAGAATACTGAGAAAGAAAAAGAAAGAAAAAAAGAAAGGCTAAAGAGAATACTGAGAAAGAAAGAAAGAAAGAGATGAATGCTAATTATTTAATTTATTACAAAAGAAAGAAGGGCTAAAGGGAACACTGAGAAAGGAAGAAAGCAATGAATGCTAAAGAAGAAAAGAAAGAAAGCTGAGTTGAGGAGGGATAATGCTGTGGGGTCATTTGTCAGATTTCTGGGTTTTTTTTTAGTTTCAGTGAAGGGAACTCTCAATGCTTCATAAACAAGAGATTTTGGGCCAATCGCACGCTCACAACTTTGTAGGACCAGTTTGGGGAAGGACCTGTTCTGTTCCTTTCTGTTCCATAAAGGCCTGTTTGGGCCGAACAGAGCCTGAGCTCGACCCCATCGCACACCTTTGGGATGAACTAGAACGGAGATTATACCCCACTAATGAGTCCCCACAGGCCCAGTCCAAAATCCTTCAGTAGAGTGGAAGCTGTTCTAAGCTCCATCTTACAGTCATATCTCACCTTTAACATCTTACACTGATACTCAGTGATTAACTAAGGGAACTGTTCGTTAGACCCTCGTTAGCTGCCGTTAGCGTATAATCCGAGCTTTCCGCTCTGGTCCGTGTTGTGTAAGCGTGTCAGAGTCTGTGCTCATGGATACCGGGGTTATTTTTGGAAGGCGTGCTTTCTAGCGGCTGGGTCACTGAACCGCGGTTATTCAGCGCTCTCTAACCAGCAGGACGCTGGACCTCCACTTCAATCTGATGAATTTAATGATTTTGATATTTCGGCGTAATTGGCCAGCACTTTAGGTCCGTACCGCCGGAGGATTCAGGACGTTTTAATATAGAGTATCGCTGTTGGCACTAAGATTAAAATGCCCTCTACTTGGCATAAAATGGCAACCCTGGCAAAGGAGAGCAAGTTAACTTTCCAGCTGCATCGATCGATGACGGAGGAAAATTGGAAACCGTTTAGAGGTGCAGCTTCCAGACCTTCCTGGAAGATCCCGAGATATTTCATGTTTTATTTTTCATAAATAAATATCCGTTTCTGCATCTCAGGCCTACAACACATTCCAAACAAAGTCTGGACATAAAAGGCCTTCTCCGAGCCCAGAGAAGCCGACGCCCCTTCTGGACAGGGTTATAACATAAGGCTTCTTTTTAGCACAGTAACGTTTTAAGTGGTATCTGTGAATGTAACTCTGTGTTGTAGAGCTTGGTAATGGTTTGATAAAGGAATCCCTTGTCCATGTGGTTCTATCAGCTATTGATGAATGATGGTTCTTGATGCAGTGGAAATAAAGAATGAAAGGAAAGCAGTAATGGGCGAATGAATGAATTATTTAATTAATTATAAAAAAGAAAAAGTTTAAAGAGAATATTGAAAAAGAAAGAAAGAAAGAAAGGATGAATGGATGAATTAAAATTCATGATTCAAGATTCAAAGACTAAAGATAATACCGAGAAAGAATGAAAGGAAGGAAGAAAGAAAGGATGGATGAATGAATGAATTAGTTATTACAAAAGTAAAAGGTTAAATAAAGAAACAAAGAAAGAAAGCAAGGAGGAAATAAGTAATTAATTAATTAATGACAAAAGAAAGAATGGCTAAAGAGAATATCGTGAAAGAAAGAAACAGAAAGGCTACAGAGTAAAGACATAAAGGAGGAAAGAAAACATACAGAAAGAAAGAGAGGATGAAATGATGAATTTAAAAAGAGTCAAAGACTAAAGATAATACTGAGAAAGAAAGAAAGAAAGAAAGAAAGAAGGGAAGAAGAAAGAATGAAAGGCTACAGAGAAACGAAAGAAAGAATGGAATGATACATGAACTAATTTAAAAAGTGAAAGGCTAAAGAGAATACTGAGAAAGAGAGAAAGAAAGAAAAGAAAAAAATAATACAGAAAGAAAGAAAAAGAAAGACTACAGAGGAAAAAAGAAAGGAGGAAATAAAATAGAAAGGAAAAAGAAACCTTCAATTAATTAATGAAAAAAGAAAGAAAGGTTAAAGAGAATACTGAGGAAGAAAGTAAGAAAGAGAAAGAAAAAGAAAGGCTACAGAAAAAAGAAAGAATGGGTGAATGAATTAATTGATTAAACAAAGTGAAAGGCTAAAGAGAATACTGAGAAAGAAAGAAAAAATAAATAAACAAATAATGAATTAATTAATGAAAAATAAAGAAAAGTTAAAAGGAATACCAGGAAATGAAATACAGAAAGAAAGAAAGAATTAATGAATGAAAAAGGCTGAGATAACTGAGATAAAATAAAGAAAGAATAATTAATAAAAAAAGAAAGCCAGGCTTAAGAAAATACTAATAACGAAAGAAAGAAACCAATGAATGCTGAAGAGAAAAGAAAACAAAAATTCACACATTTGTTGATAAGCTGTAGATCCTCAGCCCATCGTTACTCCCTCAGCCTTTCGTGGATGCTGCTGTTGCAGTAGTTCATTTTAAGTTTGAAATCACATCATTTTGTTTTTTTATCTCATTACTAGCCCAAAATTTTCCCCTTCCCAACATTTTTTGGAATGTGCTGCAGGTCCGAACTGCATTAATGGATGTTTATAAACAAAGTGGGTTTCTGTTGGGTGTAACGCCCTTTCCGTACGATTCGCCGCACACTGTTCGTCCGGCACCGCTTTAAACGAGCGACATGTCTTTGATCAATTGTTTTTAAATCTGTACATAATTTAATTCGTGCTAAATTTCCACAACTCGTAGAGCACGGCCTATCCTTCAGGATTCGTGCTAAATTTCCACAACTCGGAGAGCAGCGGCCTATCCTTCAGGATCGGGTTACACCGCACCCCCTCTCCCGCGCCTCTAACCACGTTAGGACCAAAACTAAAGTGGTCATTAGGCGTTCGCTCGTTTATGAGAGTTAGTAAAATGCTAATGCTTTCATCCATTTCTGGATTACTTTTCAGCCGGACGGACATGCATCAAAACCTAAAGCCTTTTTTCGGGTCTCGTTAGGGGCGCATTACGGGACGAGCGCTGGCGGGGCGGCGGATGAAAGTCCAAAACGATGCGTCCGTCCCATCACAGCATCATTAGCGTCCAATCATGGTCTGAAACACCATCCCAGCTCTCTCCAGCCCTCAGCATGTGTGTGTGTGTGTGTGTGTGTGTGTGTGTGTGTGTGTGTGTGTGTGTGTGTGTGTGTGTGTTTATCTGATGGTCTGCCCAATCACCCACATGGGACATGAGCACATGGGGAAAAACGTCCCCACCTTTAGGTCTGCTGGCTCGGCATCAAATACGGCCATGTTTAGTTATGTCTGCGTTACGTTTTTTGTCTAAACTCACTGAAAACTGCCAATATGCTTTGTGTCCCAATAATTATGGCCACCTGTGGGTTTCTGTCCCAGTACTTTTGGCCACCTGTGGGTTTGTGTGTAAATACTTTTGGCCTAAACTCTCTGAAATCACCCTGCTTTTTCTTTCTTTAATTTCACTTTTCTTACTGTTTTGGAGATTTCTCCATGCCTCCATTGTCTACTTAAAAAATACAAAAACAGGACTGAAGATTACTGCAGGAATCTTTTTATAGTTTGTGTTTTTTGTGAGCATGAAGAGATTAGGATGCATGTGGATAAATAATCAGACGCTTCCATCCAGTCACTGTGAGCCATCATTCTCCAGATCTTTTCTTTCATATCCATGTTTTTAGAGGCAGCCTGTTGCTCGTCCTATAAGCTCTCGATGAGCTGTTCTGCCCGGCAACCGAGCTCTGATTGGTCAGACTGATTTTAGAAACGCAGAAATTAGAACAGGCTCTAATTTAACATTTTACGCAGCATCACAGTCCCTCAGTTTCGGACTCGGTGTGCAGGACGGCGTTACTATATGCGTGTTCTTTTTCAAAACTTGACATTTGGTTTCTTCGTCTGTAAAAATCGTACTTGGTGTGAAAAGGCCTTTAGTCGTTTAGTTTTGCCCAAAGGTCTCTCGCTTGTTTCTCGCTGTTTTAGAGCCCTGTGTCTTCTCGTCTTGACTTTTCTTCCAAAAGTATCTGACCCCTAAGCTTATGAGGTCCCAGCTAGCTTTAAGAAAGTCTTCTGAGCCTCTGTTCAGTCGCCTCTTTGTGAGATTCGCCTCTCAGGAGTGCAGTATTTTGTTTACTGGCACCCGGTGCGAGTCGTGTGTCCCTCGATTCAGTTTAAGAGCTCGTTTTTGAGAACCCTTCCTTTTGCGACGGGGCCGCCGGCCTCCATTAGCGTCCCTCGTGTCAGTCTTTTGTGAAAGCGTTCGGGGAGTCCGTCGTAAAGCCTTGCACGCCCGCCTGCTTTATGGCCTTTCATAAAAGTGTCATCATCCGCACCGCGCCGCGCCTTCCGTGCCCCCTTCCCTTCCATTCGCCGTGACGTTCCGGCGCCGGTCTGAAAAGCTTTTTCGCCAAGCCGTCAAGGCCGCTCCGTTAACCTCGCGTGCGAGGGTCTTGCGTTTGACGGGTTCGATTGGCGCGCTCGAAAAGATTTAAAACCGCCACACTCTCCGGCGCGTCCAGAAGGGCACGTTTAGAGGTCGGATTTTTTTACGACGTCTCACAAAAGACCGAGTTGAGCTCCAGTCCCTGTTTTAATCATTTCCTTCACAACATCCCATCGTTTTTCAATCGGAATTTGATTTGAATCGAATTCCGGGGCGCCGGAATGGCTCATATACAGGGGCGAAATATCGATCGACACGATCGCCTATGTTTTATTAAAAAAGAACCTTAGGTTTTTTCAGGTTTATTTATTTTCGCTGTAACAAAACGACGCGTGATTTGTGCACTCGCCGGGCGCCTCAGGAATCCGTTATTGCTCTGCACAACAGTAATTTGTGCCTGGAATCGATAAACAATTGCGGACCTGCCGCCGTTCGCCAGCTTAACCTTAAACGTCCGAGCGGCGGCCTCCGTCACTGTCATATTAGCGCGCTCTTAAGAAATCCTCGTTACAGTTTTCACCGAACTCAGGAGCTCCTAATACCGGTGACCTTTTTGTCAGACATGCAAAATGTCAGCCTTCAGTTTCCGTCCCCTGCTACACGGGGTTTAAGATCACTGTGATCTTTAAGCAAACAGATTGCCTGGGGTTACTTTTGGGGATTGGATTTGAGGGGCCGCCATTAATCTGTTTGTTTGCCTTCAGCTGATTTGTCCCAGACAACAGACTAAGCTTTGATTAATTACATAACTGTAGGCGCTCACACTTTTTCCTCAGCTGGATCGCCACAGAAAAGGAAGCAGAACTTATTCATTTAGAAATTATTCGCACTCTATTCATAAGAGGTGGTCATGACCCATGCACGGGTCCAGATGGTGCCCTCTGCCCTGATCGGGCATCACCGAGACCCATCATTGGCAGAAAGAACAGAGGCTGGTCGTGGGTTTGAGTTTTTCCAGCAAGCAGCGATATAACAATCTACTTAAACAAAAGTAGCCTGAAGGCCGTGTGTTTGTGTCTCTTTATATTATACAAGCAAAGAGAAATGAATCAAACTACGGACTGCGTTTTAAAGTTCTTAGCTAATGTAGCTGCTTTCACTTAATCGAAACGTTCTTTAATTGAATTGGACTTTGGAAAGTGTACATATGCAGAAATAATACCAAACAGACTCACACTGTGCACACCATTGTTTCTTTCAGGAGTTCAGAATTGTACAACTAAAAAACAAAAAAAAACAGTTAGTTTCGAATGTATGGTGTATAGTATAGAGTGTAGTGTAGAGTGTGTATTTATTTAGTATTTTATTTATAATTGATGGCTAATTTGTTAGATTTTTGATTAATGCCTTGATTAATAGTATTTGATCAGTACTATATTAGTAATTAATTAATATTTTACTAGCAATAAATTAATCTTTTATTAGCAGGTGATTCATGCTAGTACTTTATTACTGTTTGATCAGTACTTTATTAGTAATTAATTCATACTTTATTGGTATTTAAGCAGTACTTTATTAATATTTTAATCAGTACTTAATTTTGTATTGAATTAGTAATTTAATAGTATTTCATAACTATTGGTATTTATTTAGTACTTTAGTAATTAATCAATGCTTTATTTAATCAGCACTTTTATTAGCAATTTTATTATTATTTAATCTATGTATTAGTATTTAATCACTTCTTTATTAGTTTTTGATCAGTACTTTATAAGTATTTAATCACTTCTTTCTTAGTATTTAATCAGTACTTTATTAGTATTTACTTACTTCTTTATCAGTACTTTATTACTAAGTACTTTATTTAATCAGTACTTCTTTAGCATTTATTCAGTAATTTTTAGTATTTAATCACTTCTTTATTAATATTTAATCAGTAATTCATTAGCATTTAATCAGTACTTTATAAGTATTTAATCACTTTATTAGTATTTAATCAGTACTTTTTTAATATTTAATGACTTCTTTCTTAGTATTTAATCTGTACCTTATTAGTATTTACTTATTTCTTTATCAGTTTTTTCTAAGTACTTTATTACTAAGTACTTTATTTAATCAGTACTTCATTAGCAATTTTATTATTATTTAATCTATGTATTAGTATTTAATCACTTCTTTATTAGTTTTTGATCAGGACCTTATCAGTATTAAATCACTTCTTTCTTAGTATTTAATCAGTACTTCATTAGCATTTAATCAGTACTTTTTAGTATTTAACAACTTCTTTATTAGTATTTATTCAATAGTAGATCAGTAATTTATGTGTCTTTAATTAGTACTTCTTTAGTATTTGATCAATACTTTCTTATTGTTTGACCTTTAGGTAATAAGTATTTGATTTGTACTGATTTAGTATTTAATCAGTTCTTTCTTGGTGTTTGATCTGTACTTTATTAGTATTAGATCAGAATCGCATTAGTACTTTATTGATGACGTTATTTATACGATGTTCTGTAGCTGTAGAATATGTTGCAGGATTTCAGTATTTTATTTCCATCGAGCCGTTGCCCCCCACTGCCATATGGTAAGTGGATATGTTAATCTTGTGCCTCTGCCCCGATCAGACCCCGCTCTAATTGGTTGCCCCTGTAATGGAGGCTTTGTGGCACCGGTCCTGCGTTTGCCACGGCGTTATGCCAAAGCTAAAGGCGAGATTTAGAGCGGGTATAAAGGCTTCCCGCCCCGACAATGCGTGCTGCCGGCGCGATTCGACACTGGAACTGAAGTCATTCTGTAAGAAAGAGCCCGGGCTGACCGAGCCCCTGCGCCTGATTGAATCCGTGCCCTGATCCGAGGCGGAGCGGATAGCATTTACACAACATTCACAGTCGGTATTTACGGAAAAAGCAAAGCTAATGCGCGTCCGTCACAGTTCGTATTCAGTGATCTCCGTCAGAAGCGTCACCTTTTTTCCCTGTGTCTCTTTTAAGGACGCTGTCGTGTTCGAGGCTGTAATGAAAAGGAAGCAAAAAAGAAAAAGCGAGGCCTCGTTTGTAATCTCTCAATAACAGAGAGCGCTAATGACCGCCAGATGAGACCTAACACTGACAGCTCCAAGAAAACCCGATTGATTTGTCGAACCGTACAGTAGCACTGCCTCTGAGTGTGTGTGTGTTTATCTGATGAAGGCTGGATTGATGTGCATTGATGGAGTGTTTGTGTCGCTCTCTGATGAACAGCCTGATCAATGGACGCGTGTCAGAAATATTGAGTCTGACAGAGCCTGTTAATGTTCTAGAGCTACACTGAGGCCTAACAAAAATACAGCACTTCTAAACACCAGCTTTAGATACCATGAATCCATCATAATCTCCTCTTTTTTTGCATAAATATGACCGGATTTAACATTAGATAAAGAGAAACCAAAAGAGAAACATGCAGGTGGCCAAAAGTATTAGGACACAAACCCACATGTGGCCAAAATATTAGGACACAAAAAGATATGGCCAAAAGTATTGGGACAAAAACCCACATTTGGCCAAAAGTATTAGGACACAAACCCAGGCCAATGTAGCAAAGTATACATGTTTAAACCATTTAAAAAAATGGAAATCACAAAGATTTTGGTGCAGGCTTTTTTGATGATGCAATAAATTTTATTTTTTTTTGTAAATCCAATATTTTTTGGGATGAGTTGACCTCACTAATTAATGCTCCAAAATCTAAGCAAAAGCAGAAAGTAGTAGATAAACTTAGGATAAACTCTTTTACTACCCTTGATTTCGGAAGAAACAATGAGTGAGCAGGTGTCCAAATACTTTTGTTCTCATAGTGTGTTTCATTATATTTTTATAGTTATTTTGCCTCACTTTTAATGGGATTGATTTCGGAAGCGTAGTTAGTAATGTGAATTCTGCTCAGGTCTTTTTTTACTTTTAATAAGGTGCGTACAACAACACCGTGTCGACAAACTGTTACAACCGATTTCATGTCGGAGGGGGAAAAAAACGACCTGTAAGCTGGTAAGAAGAAGCAGCACATGTCAGCGTCGGCTCAACGATAAGAAATGCAGCCCGATGTTCCTAAAGGGGAAATCCAGAGAGCTGCAGGGCTCCTGAGCAGGTGGGCTGTCTGACCCTCCACATGGCTTCAGAACTGCTCACACCACTCACCCTTCTGACTATTACAATAAAAACAAAAAAAGGAGGAAGAAGAAGAGCTGCAATAATGATGCAAGCTCTTGGTAAGAACTCCTTCAAACCGGGAGCAGAAAGTGAAGAGGTACAGATGATTTGGTAATGATTTACTCTTCACCCAAATCTAAAACACAAAAGGTGTAAAGCATTATGGAAGGACTAAATTCTTCTTAACTGCTCATTTAGTTTTACAATATGATCTGAACTAGGGTTTATCCACCATTATTTTTGAGACTAATTGGAAAAAAAAATCCACCTTGGAAAATTAAAATTGAAAGTATGTAGGCCTTATTTCCGATAACTACACCGTTTACAGTTAGGTACATTTCGATGCTTATCTTGTGAGAGAGATTCTATCGTAAGGTTAAGAAAACACTTAAGAACAGAACGTGTTCAAAAATACCACTTGTGTTTAGAAATGATCTTCAGAAAAGTGTTAAGAAAAAAAGGCTTTCTTAAGAATGAGGTTAAGTAAAAACACACCTTGCGTATTTTCCAGCTTACGATATTCGCTGAAAGACACATTTTGAATTTGTATTTCTGTTATCAGCAAACAGGAAACAGAGGTGATGGTGGAAGAAATAGCTAACAGACATAACATCCTTCTTGGAAAATACGATAAAGCAAAAGTACGTAGGCCTTATTTTTGGTTTAAAGTTTTAACACTTAACATTTAAGAAGAATTTCTTTCCTAAGACACTTTCCTGAATCTGGGGCCGCATTCACGAAAGCTTTCTTAAGAGAAATCATGCAAAGGTTCCTAACAGACACTAAGAAGTTCATAGGAATGTTCTTCAATACAATTCTCAAAAAAAAACCTCAAGGTCTCAAACATTATATCTTAAGAAAATCATTGTTGTTTTCTTTTGTATGCTACGGTGCATTTTGCAGCTTACGATATATGACGTGAAACGCATTTTGAATTTGCATTTATAACCGTTATTTTCATTATTTAGGGAAGTAGCTTAATGTACAGAAATAATAGAGCAGTTAGTCTAGTAGAAACTTTTTGAACAAACGTAGATAAATAAAATATGAAATACAAGTCAGCATCACATAATCAATAATATTATAATAAAATAATAATAATAATAATAATAATAATAATAATAAGAGGAAGAAGATTGCTCAGGACCTCGCTGCAATTTTAGAGCAGCTCTTCTTTTAAACTCCACTACATTATTAAATTAAAAATACTTTTGCAAAATCTTTAAAAATATTGTAATGTATTCTAATTTTAAATATTCCTCTTACATTCACGGCAGAAATAGAATTCAGCATGCCATGGGAAAATAAATAGATGGATAAAGTAGGTAAATAAGTAGTGAAACAAAAAGCATGTTTTTTAAATGTAGTGAGTAAAAGTAAAATGTATTAAAGCTACAGAAATAATCAAGAAAAGGTGCCTAAGTCGTCCTGTGATGGAAGATTGGCCTTGTAGTAAGTTGAAACGTTTAAAAGTTTGTTCTCTACAAACTAATTATTGTGGAACAGAAAAGTGAAATTTTAGAAAGGTCTAAACATAAAAATAATCAAATGTTCTAACACAGTAGTTCCCAAACTTTTTTCCTTGGAGCCCCCCTATGAGTATCTAAGAAGCTGCTTCTCCTAACCTGCAAACACAGACACGGATCAAAAGAATAAAGTGATTCATTGCAAATTATAAAATGATTTTTGAATTTTTTTTATTAATAAATAAATATAATAAAAATAATACTTTTTATTCATAGTAATTTTTTTTATTAACTTAATTATTTTCTATTATTATTATTATTATTATTATTATTTATTCCTTTTACTTTTTGGTTTCTTTTTATCCTATTTTTCTCTTTTCAAGATAGCTAAATATTTGTCTAAAAATAAAACATAAGCCGGGCATTTTATTTTAAATATCCCATCTTACAAAAGATTACTAACGGTTCATTATGTGTAATATTGCCTGTTCTTATTGAGTGAAAGTATCTTTTTTGAGTAGTTTTATATACTGATTTGTTTCCAGTGAGTGTGTTATTTTAATTAGATTTCAAATGTGCAAATTGTGTTTTTGTTTGACAAACTCAGAGCACCTCAGAGCAGACAAAGCCTCTAACCGAGCCCTGAATGTAAATCCTTTTTCAGTCGGACGCGTTAGTGCTTCGTTAATAATTACGGCTCTGATGCTAAATCTCTTACAGAATACCAGCTGATTCTGTTTTATCTCTTGATGTAGTTTTAATGCTAACTGACGCGGGACCCTACGCTATTACAGAACAATTTAGCCACGTCCTCCGTCCGTTAACTCAAGATTTGTTTTGGAGTCTCAGCTCTCTAATTAGTGAAGCGAAGTGTAATCTGAGCTAATACTTCTACAGATGGGAGGGATTCTGCAGCTCTGTGTGTGTGTGTGTGTGTGTGTGTGTGTGTGTGTGTGTGTGTGTGTGTGTGTGTGTCTGATTTAATATTCACATTTTTAACTATGTCATATTTTATCGTGTATTGTTTTTTCTTGCATTAAGAGTTTGTAGCAGCAAATCAGACTCAGTTAATCAGTTAATTCTCCTACAACTTTGGAGCTACTTCCACAAAACTTTGCGGAATCAAAGATCCTATACCAAAGGAATGACGGACCGTTCAGGTGGCTGTTACGGTTCCTTCCCTTCTGTTCCTGTTATAACCACTATTAATAATCTACAGTTACACTATGGAAATACCAGAGAGCCACAAGTACTGGGACAGCTCATCATCCTTAGTCATATATATCTAGATACCGAAATGACTTTTAACCATAAATATTTGGACGACTTATGAAACCTTGGGAGGACCAAGAACACTAAAGTTGAGAATATAACACAAAATAATAAAAAATACTATAATAAAATAAAAAAATTATATATATTAAAATGTAATAAACTAGGGAATATAATGAAATAGAGAATATAGTTAATCAAATAAAATTAATATGAAATATAAACTACAGAACATAATCACATATAGACAATAATACATTAAATACAGAATATGATAAAAAGAGAAAACATAAATAAAATGGGGAACCTAATAAAATAGACAATAGGTTAAATAACATAGAGAATAGAGAAAAAAAAAATAGAGAATACAATCAAGTATAGAATGTACAGTGGTGCTTGAAAGTTTGTGAACCCTTTAGAAATTTCTATATTTCTGCATAAATATGACCTAAAACATCATAAACAACAAAACTATTATACTTGGTCATTTATTTATTGAGGAAAATGATCCAAAATGACATATTAGTGAGTGGCAAACGTATGTGACCCTCTAGGATTAGCAGTTAGTTTGAAGGTGAAATTAGAGTCAGGTGTTTTCAACCAATGGGATGCCAATCAGGTGTGAGGGGGCACCCTGTTTTATTTAAAGAACAGGGATCTACCAACGTCTCCTATTCACAACGCATGTTTGTGGAAGTGTATCATGGTACGAACAAAGGAGATTTCTGAGGAGCTCAGAAAAAGAGTTGTTGATGCTCATCAGGCTGGAAAAGGTTACAAACCATCTCTAAAGAGTTTGGACTCCACCAATCCACAGTCAGACAGATTGTGTACAAATGGAGGAAATTCAAGACCATTGTTACCCTCCCCAGGAGTGGCCGACCAACAAAGATCACTCCAAGAGTAAGGCATGTAATAGTTCGTGAGGTCACAAAGGAGCTAAGGAGCTCTCACATTGGCTAATGTTAATGTTCATGAGTCCATCATCAGAAGAACACTGAACAACAATAGTGTGCATGGCAGGGCTGCAAGGAGAAAGCCACTGCTCTCCAAAAAGAATATTGCTGCTCGTCTGCAGTTTGCTAAAGATCACGTGGACGAGCCAGAACCCACCAACATCCCAGAGCTGAAGCTGTTCTGTATGGAGGAAAGCGGATAAAATTCCTCCAAGCCGGTGTGCAGGACTGATCAACAGCTAAAGTAATTGCTGCACAGGGGGGTCACACCAGATACTGAAATCAAAGGCTCACATACTTTTGCCACTCACTAATATGTAATATTGGATCATTTTCCTCAATAAATAAATGACCAAGTATAATATTTTTGTCTCATTTGTTTAACTGGGTTCTCTTTATCTACTTTTACGACTTGTGTGTGAAAATCTGATGATGTTTTATATTTATGCAGACATATAGAACATTCTAAAGGGTTCACAAACTTTCAAGCACCACTGTGTTACAAAATAAAATATAAAATCTGCAGTATAATAGAATAGAAAATAGAAATAAATTTGGGAATATAATCAAGGATAGAATATAATAAATACAAGTGAGAATATAATAGTAAAGGACATGTAATAAATAATATAGAGGATTTAATTAAAAAATATTATAATATAATACATTAAATAAATCATACAATATTATGCAGCATATAATAAAATAGATACTATAATAAATAAAAGAGAGAATACAATAAAAATATATAAATAAATATAAATAAATAAAATAGAAAAACATAGGGAATGTAATCCATAAATTAGAGAATATAGTACAGAAAATATTCTAATATAATAAATTAAAGAAAGAATACAATACTATGGATAATATAATGAAATAGAGACCATAATAGAGGCAGAATTGCTGTCGGAGCAGGAGGTATGAAGTCCAGACGTACTTATTGTTGCATTGAGAGGGTTTGTACGTTTCTACCAACTTTAAACGGTACGACTCAGTTCAGAGATCCTGTACGTTCACCTCTATATCCAGGGTTGCCAGATCTACGTTTAAGAAGCAGTCTGAACCCCAGCAGTTTTTCTCTGAACAGGTCCTTCACTGAGATCCTAAAACGTTTCATATTGTTTTAAGAGGGCTGTTAATGTTATATTATAAATATCCAGATCCATAGGCATAACTGAGCAACCCGAAGGCGACAGTGGGAAGGAAAATCCCAAAATGTTTTATAGACAAGGAATGAAAAGAGACCAGCCTAAACGAAATGTGTGTGTGTGTTACACAAGCAGCTTGTCTTTTTGAGTCGATTGCACGGCGTCTCGGACCAAATCGGCGATTGTGAGATCAGATCCGAGCGCTGACAGCTCGAACCGAAGAACTGTACGACGGCTGCTCTGAGAGCGCGGCAGGAGAGACTGACAGCGGCTGAAAGACTAAGCAGAGCTTGGCTGGATAAAAAAACCCTGATTTTCTCTTCCTTCGCCCCTTTGTTAGACTGATAGCGATTTGGAAGCTGCCACAAAGCTCGGAACATGAGATACACATCAACAGAGACCGGAGGAGAATGGGCTTATAGATAAATCATCAGACGTGCTGGATCTCTACAGAATGGTTGCCTGAGCTTGCATAAGGCTGGAGAGTGGACTGAAATATCTGCTGCTGCCCCTTCAGGTCATGAGCCTGACTGAAACTCTCAGCTTTAGGATCTCTGTTATTTCCGTATCTCAGCTCTGGGATTTTATTTATTCACCGTGCTGATCGGTTACAGAGAAGCGAAGCAGACTCATAGTAGTGGGTGAAATCTGTATGGCGGCACGCTGCCAGCGCCACAAACACAAGCGCAGAGCGCTCTTAGCAGGGCTTCTGTTTCCACCAAGAGTTCGCTTCCAAAAGCAATAACCTCAAAATGAGACTTTTCATCTCAATCAGTGGAACCAAACACCACTCCAGCATCCGGCAGCACAAACTAACACGTTTAAGAAAATGAAATGCTTCTTAGCTTTATGATAAGATAAGCATTATGAAAAACACAATGAGAGATCTGTGATCGTTAATTCTGCTGCATTAATGCACGCACATACACCATCTCCATAACCCAAGTCTCTAAGACCTTCAGTTAGGATCTGGTTTTAGAGCCGACCTGTTTAAACCTCAACACAAAGGTGGACATTTTCATACAAACCAGTCCAAGCAACTGACATGCTTAAATAATGCAAAAATAATAATAATAATAATAAAATAATAATAATAATAATTATTATAATATAATAATAATAATAATAATAATAGTAATAATAATAATAATAATAATGTTATTATTTTTACTATTATTATGATTACTATTATTATTATTATTACTATTATTATTATTATTATAGCAATAATATTCATAATAATAATTTTAATTATAATTAATATTTTAATTATAATAATAGCAATAGCAGTAATAGTAGTAAAAACTGTAATACCATAATAATAATAATAATAATAAAAACAATAAGAACAATTTTCATCATCATATTATTAATAATAAAAGTATTATTACTATTAATTATCATTACTACTAATACTAACACTAATTAAAAAGCTAATAATAATAATAATAATAATAATAATGTTATTGTTTTTACTATTATTATTATTATTATTATTATTATAGCAATAATATTCATAATAATAATATTTTAATTATAATAATAGCAATAGCAGTAATAGTAGTAAAAACTGTAATTCCATAATAATAAGAATAAGAATAATAAAAACAATATGTAACGCGGGCGGACAGGACGAGACAAACGCTGGCTGAGGAGTAGAGGTAATGCTGTTTATTCAATATACTGGTTTTGCTTGAGAGATAACGTACTGAAGTACGGAGCTAGAGCCGGTCAGAAACCTTGTGGCGTAGCGTGGATATGAGGAATGAATGCGGTATATGAAGGGAAGGCTATGGAGAGGAAACGAGGCACAGGTGGCAATTAGTAATTTAGATTTATCATCATACCCGGACCACTTAATGTCGATGTGAATACTTCACATTTTATTCGAACTTTGACTCCATGACTGTAGTTCGCTCTTAGATTTATCATCTACGCCGGCCAAGGAGGTTGGGTCCCTTTTTGAGTCTTGGTCCTCCCAAGGTTTCTTCCTAGAACTAGGGAGTTTTTCCTTGCCACTGTCGCCATAGGCTTGCTCAATTTGGGATTGAACATAGTTATTAGGAGATAATCTAAACTTGTAAAGTTGCTTTGAGACAGTGCTCCATTGTAAAAAGCGCTATATAAATAAATCTGATTTGACTTGACTTGACTAGTAAACCGGTGAGGAGGAACGCTGAAGCCTGCGGGCGTGGTGAGCTGAGCTGGTCGTGGGCATGACAGTACCCCCCCTCGAAGGACCCGCGCAGGTGGGGGCCCGGGAGGAGCCGACAGCCGGGGGCCCCGACGATGACCTGCGAGGACGGCCGCGAGGCCTGGGAGCTGGGCGGTCGGGGTGAGCCGCATGGAACTCCTGGATGAGGAGAGGGTCCAGGATGTCCTTTGCATCCACTCAGCAGCACTCCTCCGGGCCGTAACCCTCCCACTCCACCAGATACTGAAGGCGCGAAGCCCTCCGACGGGAGTCCAGGAGGCGATGGACCATGAAGGTGGAGGCGTCGTCCAGCCCGGCAGGCGGAGGCTGGTCCACCGGAGACGTGTCTGCCAGCGGCCCGGGAATCCACGGCTTGAGGAGGGATACGTGGAAAGTTGGACAGATCCTAAGGTGAGAGGGCAGGTCAAGGTGGTATGAGACTGAGTTAATCTGTCTGACAATTTTGAAAGGACCCAAAAACCGAGGAGTGAACTGGGTACTTCCCTGGGTGCGACGGAGATCCCGCGTGGAAAGCCAGACCCAATCTCCTGGGCGGTAGGCTGGAGCGGGGAGCCGGCGCCGGTCGGCATGCCTCTGGTAGCGTCGGATGGCTCGGTCGATGCGCTGGTGGACTTGGTTCCATACCTCTTCTCTACGACGAAGGGCGTCAGAAGTGGCGGAATCCCATGGGACAAAGGGTGGTTGGAATCTCAGGACGCACTGAAAGGGCGTGAGAACGGTGGTGGAATGACGGAGGGAGTTCTGGGCTATCTCCGCCCAGGGGAGAAACTGACTCCACTCCCTTGGGTTGTGTGTGCAGTAGGCTTGTAGAAACTTCTTCAATTCCTGATTGATGCGCTCGCACTGGCCATTGGATTCGGGATGGTAGCCGGACGATAGACTCAACGAGGCACCAAGCTTCTCCACGAATGCCCTCCAGACAGCGGAGGTGAATTGAGGACCCCTGTCGGAGAGAATGTCCTCCGGGATGCCAAAGAAACGGAAGACGGATTCGAAGAGGCGCTCAGCCGTCTGAAAAGCGGAGGGGATCTTGCTCAGCGGGATGAAGCGCACAGCTCTGGAGAAGCGATCAACCACAGAGAGGATGGTGGTGTTCCCGTTGGAGAGCGGGAGGTCCGTGACGAAGTCAATGGCTATGTGAGACCAAGGTCGTTGTGGAGTCGGCAAAGGAAGGAGTTGCCCTGACAGAAGAGTGCGTGGGATTTTACTTTTTTGGGCGCAGACGCTGCAAGATGCCACGAAGCGGTGGATGTCTCTGCGCATGCTGCTCCACCAGTAACGGGCTGCCAAAAGGTGTTGAGTACGGGTCTCACCTGGATGGCCTGAGCAGAGAGAGACGTGGGCCCAAGTGATGAGATGGTCACGGAGCTCGGGTGGAACAAAAAGTGCGTCGGCGAGAGTGCGTCGGCTTTGGAATTCTTGGACCCGGGCCGATAAGTGATGGAGAACGAGAAGCGCGCAAAGAAGAGAGACCAGCGGGCTTGGCGGGCGTTCAAACGCTTGGCAGAGCGAAGGTATTCCAGGTTTTTGTGATCGGTGAGTACAGAGAAAGGGTGCTTGGAGCCCTCCAGCCAATGCCTCCATTCCTCCAAGGCCAGCTTGATGGCCAGCAGTTCGCGATCCCCGACGTCGTAGTTCCGCTCGGCTGGGTAGAGCTTGTGTGAGTAGAATGCGACTGGGTGTAACTTTGGAGGGTCACCAAGTCGTTGTGACAGAACTGCCCCGATGCCCACCGATGACGCGTCAACTTTCAGAACGAATGGGCGGTCGGGGTTGGGATGGCCCAGGACTGGAGCTTGAGTGAATGCCGCTTTGAGGGCGGTGAACGCCTGTTCGGCCTCCGGTGTCCAGCGCAGAGCACGGGGGCTGCCCCGCAGGAGGGATGTGAGAGGGGCCGCCGTCCGGCTGAAATCCCGGATGAAGCTCCGATAGAAGTTAGCAAACCTGAGGAAATGTTGGAGGTCCTTGACAGACCTGGGCGCGGGCCAGGAGAGGACTGCCGAGACCTTGGAGTCGTCCATAGCCATGCCTGTGTGAGAGATGATGTACCCAAGATAACAGACTGTCTGCGTGTGGAATTCACATTTCTCCGCCTTTACTCTGAGGTGATGTGAGTGGAGCCTCTCCAGGACCAGGCGAACATGGGTGGTGTGCGTGTTGAAATCTGGTGAAAAGACCAAGATGTCATCAAGGTAAACTAACACAAAACATCCCAGCATGTCCCGCAGGACGTCGTTGACAAATGCTTGAAAGACCGAGGGTGCGTTGGCCAGCCCGAATGGCATCACCAAATACTCGTAATGGCCTGAGCTGGTGCTGAAGGCTGTCTTCCATTCGTCCCCCTCTCTCAGGCGGATCAGGTTGTATGCATTCCTGAGATCCAACTTGGTGAACCAATGAGCGTAGCGGAGTAACTCGAGAGCCGCTGGCACCAGGGGGAGGTTGAGCCGACGATAGTCTATGGTGGGACGCAGCCCTGAATCTTTCTTAGGGGTGAAGAAAAAACCCGCTGAGACGGGCAAGGTGGATTGACGGATGAAGCCAAGGCTTAGATACTCAGTAATGTATTCCTGCATGGCTTTCTCTTCCGCCGGCGAGAGAGGATACAGCCGTGCTTTGGGTAGCTGGGCGTCAGGAATGAGGTCAATGGCGCAGTCATAGGATCTGTGAGGCGGAAGAGGTGCCGGCGTGCCTTCTCCAAACACAGGTGCCAGATCCAGGTACTCGCGGGGCACGCCTGGAGGGAGAGGCAAAGGGCTGGAGACCGGGAGTGAGCCGACCTGAAGTGCTGGACGACGCAGGTAGTGAGTTAGACATTTAGGAGACCAGCGGATGATCTCCCGAGCAGACCAAAAGATGAGGGGGTCATGAAGACGAAGCCAAGGGAGGCCGAGGATGATTTGATGAGCCAGAGAGGTGACGGGAAAAGGGGGGATAGACTCCTCATGGACGGCGCTGATGGACAGGTGCACAGGGACAGTGATGCGAGTGAGCAGTCCCGAGCCAAGCGGCTGTCCAGTAGCTGTGGTAATCCGCCGGCCCACGGGAAGTGGTGTGCAGGGAATCTCCCATCTGGTGACGATGTGGTCAGCGATGAAGTTCCCCTGGGCACCGGAGTCAATCATGGCTGTAAGGAAGACCTCGGTATCAGCGATTCGCAAACGGACAGCTAACGTAAAAGAAGGAACTATAGGGGTCAGACTCACCCAGGGTGTGCATGCCGTCGGTCTGGCACGCACAGCAGAGGGCCCATGAGAGGGAGCGATGTCACAGCCAGGATGAAGGTGACGGTCAGAACCACAATAGCAGCAGAGCCCCAACTCAAAGCGACGGCGGCACTTCGCAGAGGAAAGACAAGCATCCGCGACCTCCATGTCCTCCGGCGGTGGCGACGGATCCCGGACGACTAGCGAGGGAGGAGGGCGCTGGGCTGTGGACGGCCTGGTCTCGAGGAGTTGGTCGAGGCGGATGGCAAGAGCGATGAGATCCTCCAGTGTGAGGTCGAGGTCACGTCCCGCCAATTCCCTCCGATGACCTGGACTCAAGCCTTGGTGGAATGCAGTGAGGAGCGCTGGCGAGTTCCAACCACTCTGTGCCGCTAGCGTGCGGAACTGAAGGGCGTACTCAGCAGCCGAGCGACGACCTTGGCGGAGATGAAGAAGCACTTCTCCAGCTGAGCGACCCTCTCGTGGATGTTGGAACACCGAGCGAAATGATTATACGAAGCGGCCGTAGTCCCTCGCCTCGGCTCCTTGTTGAGACCAGACAGCAGTGGCCCAATCCAGGGCACGCTGAGAAAGGAGGGAGATCACGAAAGCTATGCGGGCCGTATCAGAGTCCGGCGGTGAGTGGACAAAGTACAGTTCGCACTGAAGTAGAAAACCCTCGCATCGGTTCGGGTCACCATCGTACCTATCAGGCAAGGCGACCTTGTAGGGCGATGCATGAGGAGGGCTGGGAGGAAGCGGAACCGAGGCCGGAAGAACCACAGGAGCGGGGGGCGGCGGCAGCTGTGACACCCGCTGGGAAAGCTCTTCAACCGTGGGAACCAGGGAACCGAGCGAGCGTTGGTTGTCCGCTAGATGAGTGACGGCGCGGGCGACCTCCTGCAGCTGGGCACGAAGCTCGGCAAGTTGGTGTTCCAGGCCCGAACTGGGGCCAGGGTTAGACTCTTCAGCCGCTGTCTCCATGTGGGCTACGCCAACTGTAACGCGAGCGGACAGGATGAGACAAACGCTGGCTGAGGAGTAGAGGTAATGCTGTTTATTCAATATACTGGTTTTGCTTGAGAGATAACGTACTGAAGTACGGAGCTAGAGCCGGTCAGAAACCTTGTGGCGTAGCGTGGATATGAGGAATGAATGCGGTATATGAAGGGAAGGCTATGGAGAGGAAACGAGGCACAGGTGGCAATTAGTAAACCGGTGACGAGGAACGCTGAAGCCTGCGGGCGTGGGGAGCTGAGCTGGTCGTGTGCGTGACACAATAAGAACAATTATCATCATCATATTATTAATAATAAAAGTATTATTACTATTAATTATCATTACTACTAATACTAACACTAATTTAAAAGCTAATAATAATAATAATAACAATAATAATAATAATAATAGCACCAATACCACTACTACTAATAATTAAATTAATAGTAATATTTCAATAATATTTTGAAGTGAACAAAAAAGTGGCAGTTTGTTGACAGAAAGAATCGTTCTACACTATTAAACCGGTCTTAGCTCAATAGTGCCACATTGCTTATGATATATAATTTAACAGGTAAGTCAGCAGAGCAGAGACGCTCTAACGACAGGGCCGGTCCTGCTGCCAAAACGTTATGATGATTTAGCAACGACATTTACTGAGTGTAATGACTATTACCATTAGGAACAATGATCAGATTAGAAGTGATTCCAGATGGTAATTGGGAGATACATGTACATTTTAAGGACTGAAACTAATCTATAAGCAGGATGTCACTGTTATGTGATTTTAAAAGTTTGTTAGTTAAATTAATCCTGCGTTATTTAGCATTAAACACCTTTATTTCTAATAAAACATGTATCTGTGCTATAGCTATTATTTATTTGTGCTATAAAGGATTATAGCTTTATAGATTTATTCAAAGTAATTCAATAGTAATTTGTGTTCATTGCAAATGTAAAGCCCAGTGTTTCCAGTTTAAATCTGTGTGTGTGTGTGTGTGTGTGTGTGTGTGTGTGTGTGTGTGTGTGTGTGTGTGTGTGTGTGTGAAAGTGTGAAAGTGTGTGTGTGTCTGTGTGTGTGTGTGTGTGTGTGAGTGTGAGTGTTATTCCCAGTGAGCTGTGTTATGTAAGCCAGACCTCTCTGTGATATTAGAAATGATGAAAAGGCTTCAAAGCATATTGTTATCCACAGCTGTGCACTTACTGGCAGCACAGATGGCATGAATGACCCACACGGACATAAAATAACCATTTTTGTGCCACTCTCAGTGAGGAAGCTCCCGGTGACCGACTGTTTCAGGGCACAACTCCTACTTCCCTTGACTTTGCTTATGATAAATAAATCGAAGGTCATTAACGTATTTGACATTTTTATCGGGAAACTTTAGACAGCATCAGCATAGTAGTGTAACGGGGCATCCTGGGTCTGCATCATGTGCCTACGACCCATGTTCCCAAAGAATGATGGGACTGGAACCATCCCAGGACGTCATAAAGCACCTCTGATAAGGTGAGGTTTGAATTCCTCTGGTTTTTATCCTGAGTTCGTCCAGTTCTTTCGCCCCCATTGTGTCCCCATTGTGGCCCATCTCCCCGTGGTCCTGTATTTTTGCCTCATAAGTTTTGGGTTGTGTTTTTGTGGATTCTGTCTTGGTTCAGGCCCATTTCTTCTGGTTCTGAACTGCTTTGCCTCGTTCCTCTGGTCCCTGTCCCCAGCCCCAGTCTGTCCCATTTTTCCAGCTTCCTTCCGATTCCTCTGGGTTTCTGTCATGGTTTTGTCCAACTCCTCTGATTTCTGTCCCCGTTCTGTCCTGTGTAGAGGATATCTTATCCCATTACCATCCCGTTCCTCCAGGACCCATCCTGCTTCCATCCGGTTCTTCTAGACCACATTTTGATTTTCTCCTGTTCTTCTATATCTTATCGCAGTACTGTCCCATTTCTCTGGACCTATCGTGGTTTTGTCCCATTTCTTCTGATTTATCTTATCCTGGTTTATCTTATCCTTCCTGTTCCTCTATATTTTTATTTGGTGTCGTTCTATTCCTCCAGGTTCCATCTTGTTACCCTCCACAACATCATGATTTTGTACCGTTGCTTTATATCTTATGCTGGTACTGTCCCATTCCTCCAGGACCCACCATGGACCATTCTGTTCCTCTACACCCCATCATGGTTTTGTCCTGTTCCTCTGTAATTTATCCCAGTACCTTATTCCTCTAAACCCCACTCCGTTATCTTTTCTCAGTGCCATTTTCTTCCTCCAGGACCCATCCTAGTTCCATCCTCTTCCTCTATACCTTGTCCCTGAATCGTCCCGTTCCTTCAGAGCCCATCCTGGTCCTGTCCTGTTCCTTAAGACCCCATCATGATTTTGTCTTGGTTCAGTCCCATTTCTCTGGGTTCTGTCCTGCTTTACCTCATTACTCTCGGCCTTGGCCCCATTCTATCCCATTCCTCTGAGTACCATTTCCTCAGGACCCTGTCATGGTTTTGTCCCATTCCTCTGATCTCTGTTCTGGTTCCGTCCTATTCCGTCCTGTTTCTAACTCCATCCTGGTTCCTTCCCATTCGTCTGTACCTTCTACTGGTCTCCTGATCTTCTCCTTATCATGGTTCTGCCTGGTTCTTCTAGACCGCATTGTTGTTTACCTGTTTCTCTATATCTTATTCCGGAACCACCATGTTCCTCAAAACCCCATCCTGGATCCATCCTCTTTCTCTGTAACTTCTCTTGGTTCTGTCCTGTTCATCTAAACCCCCATAGTGGTACCATCCCGGTCCTTCATGACTCATCCTGGTTTTGTACCTTTGATTCCTCTGTATGTTTTTGTGGTACAATCCTGTTTCTCGAAAACCCATCCTTGTTCCATCTCGTTCCACCAGAACCCATCCTAGTTCCATCCTGTTCCTCTAAACCTTTTTATGGTTTGTCCTGGTCCTCAGTACCTTTTCTCTGGGTTCTTTCCTGCTTTGCCTCATTCCTCTTGGCCTTGTCCCCGTTCTGTACAGTTTTTCCAGTTTCCATCTCATTCCTCCATTTCCGTTCTTCTGTATCTTCTCCTGGTTCCATCTGGGACCCATCATGGTTTCGCCTGGTCCCTCTAAACCCCATCCTGGTTTTTTACCATTTGTTCCTCGTTATCATTGTGGTACCGTCTCGTTCCTCCAGAATCCATCCTGGTTCGGTCCTGTTCCTCTGGGCCCTGCCTGGGCCATTCCTCCTGGTCCTCTTCCAGTTTCTTGAGTTTTCAGCTCATGAGCTTTGAGTTCGGTCCCAGTCCTGGCGTGTTCTCTCTCATTCTTCCGTTCTGGTTCTGTCTTGTTTCTGGGGGTTCTGTTCCGTTCATGTCTCAGTAGAAGCAGTGGTTAGTAAGCTGATTGGATGGCCAGTGTGTGCCCGTTTTAATAATGAAATATTTCCCCATGTATCTTCCCCCCAAAGTCAGAGTGCCGGGGATTTCACTTACCCCGTGTGTGTTGTAGGGTTTTTTTTATTAATGCTGGGCTAAATCCTGACTGAACGACACTTATCTCTCTGAAGCAGCCGCATAACGTTGGTGTTCATTCTCTTTCTGTGGTACATTCACCCACAGCTCAGTACTACTTACAACCTCCCAGTGTAATAAGACACCAGTGTGAGGAGCCTCCCAGCGTGAGAGTTAGTGTTTATTACACACAGCACTATGATTTGTTTGGTATTTATCACCGTACACGCCGTAGATAAAGAGAAATGAGAAGTACAGACCCTGCTGCAGGTCTCTGGATTATATGTATGTGTCCATAATCAAATGGAGAGAGGAGCAGCACCTCTGCTGCTCTATAAAATAATAAAAAATGCAATATTTATTTATTCCACTGCCTTCCTCTATATACTAGAGTTTTGATTATGTAAATCTTTCTGTCATTATTTAGAGCAATGAGGTGAAATTTTTGTTTCAGTATAATACTTGATGCTTAGGGTATGATCTGTACGATCTGGCAAGAATATTGTATCATGATTTCTAGGTTCGATAAAGATCAACGATATTTATTACGATTATTTTTCATGTTGGTTTTTAAGACTAATTTGCAACTGAACAATAACAGTAGAGCAATGTTTTAGAGTTGTGGATTCTAGTCTTTTTGGAGAAACATCATAATGTACATTTTTTCCTAGACATAAGAAGAAGAACAGATAAAATTTAGGCAGGAGCTAATAAGAGGACTAATATGAGGGACATTTAAGCCCTTCTTTAGGAGATCTGTGGTTTAGCACATTTAGCCGGGAACTGGACATCAATTACTTTGTTAAAACTGGCAAAAGTCTTGAAAAAGCCCTGAAAGTCCACAGTAGAGAAATAACAGACTACTTAGTATACTTTTAGTATATGCTTTTTTAACAAACTTTAATAAATAGGACAGTTTGAGTAAAGAAATATCGTATATGTCCCAGATAAATCTAATAAATCACATCTGGTTCTGAAGTTCAGCTACACCATAAATCACTAATAGCTTAAACCATAGACCTATAATATTCCTAGATGCCACATTAGCGGCCGCCATATTGGTCCAGGCAAGACGGGCTTGTAAACAAAAATAGTTAGACAAGAGAGCTGTGTTTCTTCTGGTTAAAATACACAATAAACAAGTAATTTCTCAAACAATTCTCTTATTTCTCAACCAGTCTGCTTTCTTTTTGTTATAACAGTGAAATGATACACTCAAAGGCAAACAGAAAGAATGTGTCCCAATACTTTTGGACGTGTGGATTTGTGTCCCAATACTTTTGGCCACATGACATTTTTTGGCCCAATACTTTTTTGTCCACGTGCTGGTTGTTGTTCCAATACTTTTGGCCACATGTTGTTTTGTGTCCCAATACTTTTGGCGAAATGCCGTTTTGTGTCCCAATACTTTTGGCAACATGTCGTTTTGTGTCCGAATACTTTCGGCCATGTGTGTGTTTCTGTCCTAATACTTTTGGCCGTGTGTTTTTGTGTCCCAGTACTTTCAGCTACATTGCTGCTTTTGGTATCCAATTTTTCAGCTACATGCTGCTTTGTGTCCCAATATTTTTGGCCATGTGTCTATTGTTTTTTTTTTTTTGTTTTTGTGTCCCCAATACTTCCGGCCACATGCTGCTTTGTGTCCCAATCTTTCCCAGCCTACATGCTGCTTTGTGTCCTCAATACTTTTTGGCCAACATGTCATAATTGTGTCCCAAATACTTTTTGGCCATGTGGCTGCTTGTGTCCTCATACTTTAGCTACAAGCTGCGTTGTATTTGTCCCATATTTTCGGCCACATGCGCTTTGGTGGTCCAATACTCTCAGCTACATGCCTGCTTTGGGTCCCCCCCCAAACTTCGGGCCACATTCTGCTTTGTGTCCCAGTACTTTTGGCCACGTGTCATATTGTGTCCCAAAAATTTCGGCCAAGTGCTGCTTTGTGTCCCAATAGTTTAGGCTACGTGCCGCTTTGTGTCTCAATACTTTCAGCCACATGGTGCTTTGTGTCCCAATACTTTCGGCCACATGCTGCTTTTTATCCCATTACTGTTGGACACTGGCCGTTATTTGTCCCAATACTTTTGGCCACGTGTCATTACTTGTCCCAGTACTTTTTCCCATGAGCCGTTTTGTGTCCCAATACTTTTGGCCACATGCCATTTTCTGTCCTGATACGTTTGGCCACTTGTGTGTTCCAATACTTTTGGCCACATGCTGTTTTGTATCTCAATACTTTGGTCATGTGCCACTTTATGTCCTAATACTTTTGTCCACATGCCGTATTTTTGTCCCAGTACTTTTGCATCGAAACATTCGATCAGTACTTTTCTTTGAGAGATTTTTTATATTTAAACTGAATCCTATTAAAAATGATTGACTCCAGGGATTTCGTTATTCTAATTAAACCCCAGATTATCTCCACCATTACAGAACAAAAACTGGTTCCTGGTACAGACAACATCTCAAGCAGGAACTACAGCGTAATCCTATTGGTCTGTACATGATGAACTGCTAGGATTCCGTTCATTACGGCATCGGGATTACGAGAGGATCCGAGCAATTACGTGTCTCATTTGCTGATTTAATAACAAAAGAGGAATTAGCAGAGCCTACTCCCACAAGCCTGGCCTGAATGTTGATTTCCTTTCTTAGTTATTATCGCATGTAACAATCGCCAATTAGTGATGTTTAACTGTGTATTAGAGCCAAACTGAGACTGGAGGTGGACCGTAGTTATTACTAGCAATTTTGTTTACATTATTTACATTCATTAAGAAAAAAAAAAAAAGCACTAAGATAGAACTGTCATCATGGAGTTCTGTCTCAGATATGCAGATATATAAATGATTACAGGTGTGCTCTGATCAGACGCCAGGTCTTACCACAAGAGGGCGTAGAAGTGCTTCCCCATAGCGCTGCCCTATAAAAAGGCTCTCAGAGGCTACTTTTGGGTAGTGTACCTCTTAGTTGAGAGATCGTTGTTTGCTAGACAGGCCTCTACTACACATGTGCCCACAGATTTTGCATCTGCTCCCATAAATTCCTGATTAGTGATAAATCTGGCAACCGGAGAGGACAAGTGGAGACATTCCTGGGCGAGTATTATTCTGCTGAAAAATGCCAGCTGGAAGCCCTGCCATGAGAGGCAACACAGGATGCCCTGCACATATCACTCAGTTGTTAGTGTCCCTCGTATCACTACTAGGGGTGACCTGCTGTCATAGTCGATGGCTCCCCAGATCATCACCCCAGAAGTTGGGCAGTGTGTCGCTCCACAGCACAGGCAGGACTGAAGCATCAGCACTAGGCCTCCGTACTCGAACCCGAACATCATCGGATCCATAACAGATCCTGGATTCATCACTAAAGACCAAACGGTTCCAGTCTGTAGCAGAACAGGTTTCTCCTTCATTACATCACTGCAAACGAAGGCAGGCCTCTTAATGGGCACCGTGGCAACAAGTTTCCTTTCGTGCCTGAAAATGGTCCGGGCAGAGACAGGGGTGTGTAGTGAAGGCGCCTCCTGTGTCTAGATGGTGAATAACAAAACTGTAGGAGCTGCTCGTCCCAGATTAGTGTCGGTGAGTCAAACGATCCTCTCTACTGGGGGTCTGTCTGGGTCGTCCTGTAATTATTTACATATCTGCATATCTGAGACAGAACTGCATGCCGAGTTTTGCAGCAATCCAACTTTTCTGTCTGGGTGCTTTATTTATTTATTCATTTCATTGTATTGTTCTGTCAGTGAGTGTATCTTGCTGTGAAATGATCGGGGGTTTCACTTCATGTGTCGGTCTCAAACCAGGATAAGGCAAGAGGGAATTACCGGGGAGGGCACACAGCATAAAACCTGTTATGCAATAATGTGCTGTTTTTTGTTTATTCTATTAGCATCGTGAATTTATGCTGTCTTGTTCAAGTCCTGTTTCTCTCCTCTTTTTTTCTTTTATATATCCCCTGCTATTTAAACCTTCCTCACAAGAAGAGCAACGTTTCATTCTAGCAAAGAAACGATTTCTCCGTTCACTAAAAACCCCATGTGTAGTACTCTTTCGCTCCAGGACTGATCACACCTTCTTTGTTCAAACAGAAATGTTCCTTCGCGTTACATCACTACGGGATACTTCACTGGTTTAAACAAAGTCTCCCTGGGACGGTTCTAAAGTTTAAGCATATTCTGAAACCCATCAATAATAAATCACGCTTAATGGAAATAAACCTCCTGCGAAATGAGAGCGTTTCAGATTTTCGATTTGTCCCAACGTGGCCTTGTAAATGTTTTTCATCTTTGAGTGGTATCCTGCATTTATCCTCCATTAGTACACTCTCTTTAGTCTTTCTCGTTCTTTCTCATGAGAATTAAGCGAAACATTTTAATATGACGTGATGAAGATTTACTGGATATCAACATCGCATTGATGTTCTTTCCCCTAAACAAGGTGCAAACTTTGCTGTACAAACTCAGATAGAAATGTGGGATTGCTGCGAAACTCGGCTATTTACAGATATGTAAATGATTACAGGTGTGGTCTGATTAGATACTGCCCCCGTCTCTGCCCGGACCATTTCCAAGCACTTCCAAGGAAATTTGTTGTCACGGTGCTCATTATGCATCCTGCCTTTGGCAGCCAGCCACCATCGCCTTCGGTTGCAGTGGTGTCGTGAACGAGAAACCTGGACTGCTATGGGCCGGAACCGTATCGTCCTTAGTGATGAATCCAGGTTCTGTTTGGGATCCGACGACGGTCGGGTTCGAGTATGGAGGCCTCGTGGTGAGCCTTCAATCCTGCCTTTGCTTTACCGCTGGTGTGATGATCTGGGAAGTCATCGCAGTATTGATACGAGGGACACTAACAACCTAGCGATATGTGCAAGTGGTGGGTCTTCCACAGATTTGGACCCTAGATCATCTTAGTGTGAGGACTGGAAACGGTACTGGAAGAAGAGCTCGGAAAGAAAACAGAATATGTAGTTATTGATGTTCAAGAACACAGAGTCTATAGACGGAACACGATTGTCTTCTCCAGTGCCAGTACATACAAGAACGGCAGCTTGATAAAATCGAATGATTGTATTTTTAATAGTTACGTTTAATTTTGTGGTAAATCTACAGTCCTCTAACTCAGCTCTCTCTCTCGTTTCTCTCTCTCTGCTCTTGCTGTGAAATCCCAAAGCTCCACAATCTCTATCCGTCTTTATATCCTAATAGATTTACTGGTTACACTTGCTTTCACAGCCGATGCCAGCAGGCTCAGGCCGCGGTAATAGCGGCGATACGCTGTAACCCATCAGCGCTGTGTTGCGCTCGCACTCCCTGCATCTTTCCTGGAAGACGAAGCAGCTGTTACTATGGAAATGATAAATAAGTAATGCATTAGAATGAGTGCATTAATATATAATGGTGATTTACCTGCAGCGGGGCCCCCGTCCGGCTCAGGACCGCGCTCGTGTAGAAAGTAAATCAGCGTCTGCTGACCAATCAGAATCCCTGCTGCTTTGGCACAGGTTATATATTATAGCTTGTTGTGCTCACTGATATTTGCTCGGTCCATAGTTTGCTGGTTATTA
Organism: Ancistrus triradiatus; assembly: GCA_025084515.1. Taxonomy (NCBI): domain Eukaryota; kingdom Metazoa; phylum Chordata; class Actinopteri; order Siluriformes; family Loricariidae; genus Ancistrus; species Ancistrus triradiatus. The sequence continues at coordinate 81,064 of JAJAGP010002739.1, forward strand.
GGCATGTGGTCGTCATTCAGCCAGTCGAGTCCAGTCTCGTTAATCAGAGAAGAAGGACGAAAAAAATCAGTATTCTCCATAATAAGGGCTGTCCTTATGTGTCCCAATAGTTTTGGTCACATGTGGGTTTGTGTCACAATACTTTTGTCTTGATGTGGGTTTGTGTTCCAATACTTTTGTCCATATGTACGTTTGTGTCCCAGTACTTTCAACCACAGGTGGGTTTGTGTCCCAATTATTTTGGCAACATGTGACTTTTGTGTTCAAATACTTTTGACCACATGCAAGTTTGAGTCCCAGTACTTTTGTCCACATGTAGGTTTGTGTCCTAATACTTCTAATCTTATGCGGATTTGTGTCCCAATACTTTTGGCCACATGTGCGTTTGTTTCACAATACGTTTGGCCTCATGTTGGTTTGTGTCCCAATACTTTTGGTCACATTTTGGTTTGTGTCCTATTACTGTTCTCCACTTGTGGGTTTGTGGCCCAATACTTTTGGCAACGTGTGACTTTGTGTCCCAATATTTTTTTGCACTCTGAGTTTAGAAAGTCAGGCAGCCAGATTCTGAGAAACACTACAGTATGAGTTTCCTCCTTGTCGTCTGGCAAACCAATGATCCTGATATTGCATCGCCTCGCATGGTTCTCAAGGTCATCCGTTTTGTAAGCGCAGCTAAACTCGGCACCACGTCGGCATGCGAGTCCTCATCAACACCAATTCGATTTTAGCCTCTGGCAGCCTGGACTCGAAATGCGTCCTGCACACTGATATCAAACTCACTCTTTCCGTAATTGGATCAATTTTCTCGTTTTCGCCACCACCTCAGTAGCGATCCTTCTAACCGAGGATTCGGCAGCAGCAACGCTCACTGGAAGTGCTTTTGGTCCGGACATCGTGAGGGAACAGGTTTTATGGTGTTTTCTACATTAATTTTGCATACAAATCTATTTAAATATAACATCTGGGCCACCTCAGGAGGTCGGGTCTTTTTTTTAGTGTCGGTCCTCTCAAGGCTTTTTCTTTATAACAGTTGAGGGGTTTGCAGACACACAGATGTTTGAGTAAAGGCTGTAGAAGTCGTAACACAAATTTAGATTTACTACATCACGTAGCGTGACCATGGTAACCGTGGTATTTTCAACATTAAACGCGATTTTTTGGGCTCCTTCGGGACCTTTACATCCGACACTGAATGAGAAATATGACAAAATACGATATAATATGACAAAAATGATATAACGTACTAGTGTTGTTGGGTTCAAATAACGGAGAAAACTACATTTTTTTTAAAGCTGGCATCCCGCTACTACAAAAGAGCCGAGACCTCGTCGCCCCCCCTCGATACATTTACTAATAAACCGATTGGTCCTTTCTAATGACGGGGGTGGGGCTTCTGTATTACAGTCCCAGTCATATTTCAACCAGTGACCAGCCTCCTCCTTATATAACATCAGAGAGGCTGTACATCAGCAAGTTTAAAGTAGGATTAAAGCACCGCCTACTGGCAGCTTAGCAGAGTAGAATCTCATTACTGGTAAGACATGTCACATTTTAAGCTCGGCAAGAGCAAGAGGCAAGGTCGGTGGCTTTTCGAGGTAAAGTGCATGGAAGAAAATCCGTCCTGCCATCACAGGGGCGAGAGATGAGGGGTGAGATAACGAGGTTATTGAAATATTTGTCACTACAGCAGAACAGCGGTTTGAGAAATCGCAATCCAATTCGTTTCAGACACGCCCTGAGCCTGGGTCATGTTCGTACAAGTTTCACCGATGTTCAAAGTTGGAGGGAAAAAAGTTTTTGAACAGGCTTTTCGATGTCTGAAATGGTCAAATAAAGAAGCCTTCAAATTCCACGGTTCAACTGTGTAGCACTTCTACGCCTCCATTTGATCGAGGTGATAAAATTCCAAAAAAGAGTTCGCAAAAATGAGCCGTGGCATTCGCAGCTTGTGATCTGGTGGTAAGTGCAACCATTTCTATGTGCAACTACGAAGAGAAAAGAAATAACATCGATATGTGAGGATAAGTGAACAGTCTGTTCTCGTAGAGGAGGTGTTGACGACTAAAGACCTGAACCACTGTAACAACGGATGAACCAGCACTGCTATACGACTGTGACCAACTCCAGAAATGTTTAATGCTGGTTACAGGATACACTGCAGCGCCCCCTGCTAGGTATTAGCTTCCTAGATGCTTACAAGTGCCAGAACTGGAGCTCGGAGCGATGGAAGAGGGTGTTCTCATCCAGGTGTTGTTCCCTGAAATTGTACTTTACTAATCATGCAGTAATATTGTCGTAGATTAAATTTTGTATTATCTCCACCAGGACTGTGTCAGCCTCGTTATAGTGTTGCAGCATTAGGACGAATTTCCCGGTTTTTCACCTTATTACAAAGTCGGGTAAATAAAGGTCTTTGCCAAAAACGGAGCGTCTCACAGCTGGCTCTCTCCGAGACTCTTAAAGGAGATTGTTTCCGACAGCTGGGAAATTATCAGCTACGTGTCTGTGTGGCTGTATCGTATCAGCTACGTATGATGAAATGCCTCCGAGTGCTCAGGGGACTCGATGCAGGCGCAATTTGCACGGAAAAAACAAAAAGGTGTCATTAATCTCGGAGCGTTATTGAATCACCTGCTTGCTGAAAGGGTTATTCACGATCTTCTATGCGGGAGACGTTTCAGCTCTCCGTGACGGAGTCGAAAGTTCGTCCCAGACCGTGTCCCCGGCTCTCCTCTGCGTGTCACGTTACATCGATCGCACCTTAAACTTCTTTCTTCCTCCTTGTTGTTTGTTTTCCATCGTCCCCGGCGTATGATGGATGTCGCTTTGTCAGCTGCCGCGTTTGCATTTGAATAGAAAGCTGCTCGGATTTCGGCGCCGTACGGGGCATGCTGCTGAGCCCTTTCACGTTTAACTACGCTGAGTGGAGCTCTCTATTCAGAGGCGGATCAGCCGTCAGCGCATTGCGTCCCTACGATACGCCATTGTGCTACGGCAGCCCCGATTAATTACACAAACACACAGCGTCGCTTCATAAACAGTAATTACCCTGAGAGTTGGCACCAGGACTGGCACTTCACTCTGTACCTGGTACTCCAGTACTTCAGCTCAGTCACGGAATATGCTAAATAATCATACACGCTTATACAATCAACAAAACGCTAACCTAGTGCTAACGACAGGCTAACAAACAGCTAGGGTTAACAAGAGGGGTAACATGTTAGATGAGGTAAGGGATAACAAGTGCTTCAGGGCTAAGAAAGGCTAACGGTGGACTAATGAAAGGCTAAGGGATGAAAAGAGCTAAAGACTAACAAATGCCACAGGGATAACAGACTAACAAGATGCCAACGATGGGCTAACAAAAGGTTAAGGGCAAAACAGGGAGCTTACAAAGTGCCAAAGGCTAAAAATGGCTAGGGTTAACAATAGGGATAATATGAGCTACACGAGACGAGGGTTAATGTGAGGCTAACGAGGCTGGGACTAAAATGAGCTAAAACTAACATGCGGCTAACAGCTATTGAGAGACTAACAATATGCTAATGATGGGCTAACAAGAGACTAAGCAAGCGGAGAAGTAAGTGATAACAAAGTACTAAGGGATAACAGAAACTAAAGCCTCTCTTAAAGATCTAAGGAGCAAAATGAGCTTAAGAGTAAAATGGCTAACAGCTAATGAGAGGCTAACAAGAGACTAAGGACTAACATGGAGCTAAGTGATAACAAAACAATAAGGGATAGCAGAAACTAAAACCTAATATGTGCTTAACATGGAGCTAAAGGCTAAATGAGCTAAAAGACTACATGGCTAACAGCTAATGAGAGGCTAACAAGATGCTAATGATGGGCTAACAAGAGACTAAGCAATTGGGGAACTAAGTGATAAAGTGCTAAGAGATCACAGGAACTAAAGCCTAATAAGCTCTCAAAGAGCAAAGGACTAAAATGTGCTTAAGACCACCATGTGGTTGACAGTTAATGAGAGGCTAACAAGATGCTAACGATGGGCTAACAAGAAGAAAGGGAAAAACAGAAAGCAAAATGCTTACAAAGTGCTAAGGGATAACTAAGACCTGGTAAGAGTTAACGTGGATTTAAGATCAGAAATTAGCCACAGAATACCAAGTGCTGAAGGGCTAACAAAAGGCTGATTGTTGGTGTGAAACGTGGTGGTAGGATCATGGTTTGCTGTTTTGCTGCATCTGGACCTGAACGATTCACCAGCACTGATGGAACAATGAATTCTGAATTATTGCAGCAAATTTTAAAGGAAAAAGAACATGGGTCATGCAGAAAAAGAATGACCCTAAGCACACATTGTTCTACCAAAGGACGCTTAATGTTTTGGAATGGCCCAGTCAAAGTCCGGACCTTAATCCAGTAGTTCCAGAGCAGTTCATGTGAGGAAAGAGAAAGTTCCACAGGGTTCCTAAACTTTTCAGCATATCTGTGTAATGATGCTGATGTATAGAGCTGTGTGATTATTTATAGCACAGCAATAAGAAGCGCTGATCCTCCAGCCACGATCCTGTATTACTAAAACAATAACACACACACACACACACACACACACACACACACACACACACACACACACTCATGTGCTGTCTTATTAACGAACGCAGATACACACCTTCACACCCAACCTGCTCACACACACACAGTTATCTGAACACGATCACTATTAATGGCGTCACACATCGAATGTGATTTCTACATGCGACTTATTGAACAGTAAATTAATACAAGTTTGTGTATAATGACTGTTTCTTCTACCTCAAAAGCAGTTTTTTAAGAGCGAAAATGCAACATTGTTGTTGTTGTTGTTATTATTATTATTATTATTATTATTATTATCATTATTATTTTTCTGATCTCGTCCAAATATTTAACATTTTTAAAAACTTATTTTTGCGTCGCGTTCGGTGTGTAATGTCCATCACTCTCTGTTCTGATGAAATATTGATTGGATCGGATCATGATGCAGACAACGGCGAGCGAGGAAAAACGACAACGGAAGCTACAAACAGCTGCCACCTTCGGAGTCTTCGGAATTTACGCTTAAGATACAACTTTAAGTCTCGGAAAGGTTACGACGGCTACTCGTCGCTTGGTTTGTATTACCTGCATTCGTCACAGGCTCAGCCTCACATTAGTCTGCTCTCTCTGCTGGTCGAACGCGGGCGAAGGTACATCCCAGAGTACATCGCAAGGTTTCCCAGAGCCTCGAGACGTGACGCACAATTAAGGATAGAAGAAAGAAATGGATTCTTAGATACATCACGATGTGGACGTGGAAGATTCTGAATTGATGCACGAATGTCAAAAAACGATTTTTTAAATGTTAACTAAGAAAGTAACTAATAAAGTAAACACTGAAGCCGGATCACAGAACCGTGGAAACACAGCGCCACCTGCAGTCTGTGGCGTCACATAACAGAGACTCAACAGAAACAAACAAGCGATGTTAGAGCTTAATAAACTCAAATCAGAAAGAGCGAAGAGAATTACAAACGCAATCCCAACATTTATTACCAGGGATTTGTGTCTGTATATAAGAACCAGGGCAATGCTGTTTAGCCACAACACTGGCACTGCCATACCTCAGACTACCACCTTGTTTATCTCAGCTTTTTAATAAAAATCATCACGTACAGCGTTATACAGGATCCAGAGTTTAGTTATGGCTGTGAAACATCACTATGCACACACACACACAAAACATCCTGGCCATTCCTCTCTCACCTCAACCCTTTCATTTTCACCTTTCACCATTGGCACGTTTCTTTACTCAAACGTCTAGACTGCATCAATCAGGCCGGCCAGAGAAAGAGGGAAGAAAAACACAGGCTTCCCCGTTCTGACTGACCTTTATCCTTTATCGTTAGTTAAGAACTGAACAGACGCCAAGAACTGAAAACTGGCACTGACCGATCAATCAGAGGAAGAGGAGGATGAGGCGAGGCATTCATCTTCCTCTAACTGGATGTTCATAGGGTTAGGAGAATCTACAGTGAATTATTATTATTATTATTTATTTTTTTTTATGACTATTATTATTACTATTCTATTATTATTATTATTATTATTATTATTATTAGATCCTCCATCAGTGCAGATTCAGAGCTCGCCCGGCCACAAGAAAGAAAAGTCACTAATGGTAATAATCATAACTGGGGCTATTGTTCTAATATTAAAGCGGTGTTGAATAAGGACACAACCGTGGAGGACCTTAAGCACAGCACCACAGTTTGAATTTAGAGCTTTTTTAGTGCTTATGCACATATGTTGGGTAAGGAGAACCTACCAACTCTAAGACTGTGGATTCAGACACCCCTGTCATTTATGTCTTAGACCTTCAGTTGCTTAGAAGTTACCCCGGGTTCCTTTGTGACCTTGTGGTCTGTCACACGCCTTGATCTATGGGTGATCTTTGTTGTTCGACCCCTCCTGTCTGAATCTATCAGGTTATTTAGATATGATTCGTTTAAATCGAGAGCCATTCACTCCTGATTCAATACGATCTTACAGAAGTGTTTACGAGATCAGCTGCCCACGGCTTACTCACACACACACACACACACACACACACACACACACACACACACACACACACACGTAAACAACACATCCACAAACAGAGCAGGCATGAATGCAATAGCGCTCACATCCTTTCACTCCATTATCCAAGGCTTCCTTCAGGGCTCAGGAGCTGGACTACCACTAAAGCTCAGAGACGTGCATGCTCAATAACGCGCCGCGCAAATCTGTTTAGCGCTGACATTATACAGTTACCGCCGGAGCGCAGCACTCTGCATGTATAACATCCGTTATTATTCACAGTCGAGTGTACTCAGACGACCCTGAGACGGTTCGAATGAGCTCTGTAGCCTGTTTATGGTGATAAGAGCAAGTAGAGATGAACACAAATGTTTACCAAGAAATTCAACTGCTTTTGGATGACCTTAACTCTACGTGTAATCCATTTAAAGGATCTTAACACTTGATTAATGTCACTCAAAAATGTCATCCGATAATTACCTCTTTTAAAATACAACCACATTCATCTGTACTTGCCCATAGTCCTTTCAAGGCTTTATTTAAAAAAATAAAATTTTATCCATATGAGGACTTTTTTAGGTTTTCAGTAGGGAAAAGTAGAGAACGTTTGCGTAAATGTGTTGGAAATAATTACTATTTTTCACTCATAAACATTATTAGCATAAATAGATTAACTTACTCATGACTAAAACCCAAATTAATCTGTTTTTATTGTTATTGTTGTTGATATAACTTTTATTATTATTATTATTATTATTATTATTATTATTATTATTTACTGTTTTTTGTTGTTATAATTTTGTATTATTATTATTATTATTATTATTATTATTGTCGTTTTTTTTTTTGTTTTTTTTACAACCGAAGTTAATCTGTACTTCTCAAAGTACAAGGATAACAGTCGATAGTCAGAGATAATAAATGTTTTATTTAAGACAGAAATCATATTCGCATTCAAGGCAGCTGCAAAAATCTGGCCAGCAGATGTCACTGTGGCATTTAAAAATATAATAATTTTTCGAATTGACTAGTTCTAATGATTCACAACTCGGTGGAAATAGAAAATTCACGAATTCACGTTTTATTCCTAGCCTTATCGCAGCGCAGCAATTACAGGATGTTTGTTTAACTCTACAAAACTCTTCTCGACCTCGATAACCAGCGGCACTCTCGACCATTACCTTCTCAAATTCAATTTGCATGTTGTCTGTGAAAACCATTTTCCTCGTGAGATTCGGCGAACCACTCTCCAAACGAAAGCGTAAACATGTTTTCCCGTCTCACCCACACAGACGACACTCGGTCCCGGCAGGGACGGCGAAGCGGTCGATGCTCGTGCAGCGCAGCGCAGCGCGAGTGGGCGGATTTAAGCACGGACAGTAAGAACTACAGCAGATCAGAATGGTTTCCGCTGAGGAAGGTCAGGAATGGTTCGCATGCAGAGACGCCACGGTGTGTACATAACACCAACGATTTCCAAATAACTGACAACGTTCCAATGCTGTGTGTAAACATGCAGGAAATGAGAAGCACACGCATCGTTCTACCATGAGCAGCAGTCTGTTATATGTGTTTTGTTTGTTCATCTGTCTAAAGACTCACATGCCAGAGACTCGACTCAGATTAGGACGCTTAGAGACCCGACCTTCAGATGCCAAAAACTCGACACTAGGTTTGGACTCACCAGACTTGAACTCCAGTGGTTCACCTCAGGCTTGCATGCTAGAGTCTTGACTTGAAATAACACACCTGGCGCACGGAACATGACTCACACACCAAAGACTCAAGACTCAACTTGGATGCGAGAGGTTTGACTGGAGACAACACTCAGACTTGCTTGTCTGATACTAAAGACTTGAGACTCGACTCACATGACATAGACGCAAGACTCAACTCAAATTTGGATGCTAGAGACTCAAGGTTTGGATGTCAAAGACTCAACACTTTGCTTTGACTTGCTTGCCAGAGACTTGAGAGTCATCTTGGAGATCTGAGACTGGACTCAGACTCACAAGCCAGAGGCTCAAGACTCAAACTCAGTCCCTGGTGACTCAATATTTGACTTAGACTTGCTTATCCAAGACTCAAACATAACTCAAAACTCAAAATAACTAAAAAAAATACGCCTTGACTCAGATGCCAGATGCTCAAGAAATGAGTTGGAATTGAGACTGGAGGCTCGACCCAGACTCCAGAGACTCAAGACTCAACTTGGGTACCAGAGACTTGAGACTTGGCTCAAAATAAGACCTGGGACTCAAAACTTGACTTGGACTCCAGAAACTCTTGTCTTGACTGGAAATAACTCACCTAAGGCTCATGACTCAACTCAGACGCCAGAAGCTCAAACACTTGGTCACCAGAGACTCAAGACTCACTTTGGACAGCAGAGACTTGAGTTGGACACGAGACTTGAGACTTGACATGAAGTAACATGGCAGAGCCTCAGCTTGGCTCTCAGATCTCTGCTTGGAGACCAGAGACTAGCGGCTCTACTCAAACATCAGAGACTCAAAACTCAACTTGGACTTGAGTCGGAATTGGATGTCATAGACTTGACACTTGGTGTTAAAATAAGACCTGAGACTCAAGACTCGAACCCCAGAGATTTGAGACACAGCTTGTCATAAAACACTACAGACTCTCAACTGGGTTTGAAATAACACACCTGAGACTCAAAACTTGACTCCAGAGACTCATGACATGACTTGGACAACAGAGACTCAAGACTCAACTTAGACACCAGACACTCTAGACTCGAATCAGAATATCACACTGGAGATACAAAACTTGACTTGGACAGCAGAGATCAGATACTCAACTTTATATAAAACTTCAGACACTCAAGACTTGATTCAAAATAACACACCTGAGACCCAAAACTCGATTCAGGGACCAGAGACTTGACTCAGACTGACAGGCAGAGAGTCAAGACTCAACTTGGACACTGGAAACTCAAAACTTGACACCAAACACTCAAGATTTTACTTAAATGCAGTGACTTGAAAACATCTCATCTCTAGGGCCATATTTTCATAACAGGGTCACAGCAGGTCCAAAGAATGGTCCATGACCTTAATACCATGTGATCAGTGGTGCTGACTTTGTAGGAACGAACTGGGTATCAAATCTTCTCAATGAGCTCTTCGTAAAATAAAAACAAGTGTGTGTTTTCAGTGAGCATTCTTCTGTTTGTCTCGCACCATCAGTGATAACAGCCAATTAAATTCAGCGTAAGGTTACAGCGAGCTGATGCAACCGTCCTGCTGTCACCATCAGCACCTCGGTCTGCTGCCCAAATCTCACTTCCTCTAAGACAGGCTTTAACGATGAAGCAGAGAGAGCTACATTTGTTTAAAGTGAGACGAAGCAGTTTGGCCATCGTTTTGTGAGTGGGCTGTGCATCAACATGGTAGCAAGGTAGGTCCATCCCACATGGCTCCGAACCCAGAGAAGTCGGCGCCGCTTATGGACGTGGTGAACATTAGACTTCTTTCTTGCACAGTAACACTTTAAGTGAAACTTGTGAATGTATCTCTTGTGAACGTAACCCTTTACGCACTGAAATGTTTGGACTTGTATCGTCAGATGTAATTGAGGAAACGCAGGCCAAGCTAGAGGTGTGGGTCTGGATGGAGGGTGTGAGAAGGTCTGAGATGGAAAGCATTTGATTTGACTCAGACTGCCAGATCACAGACTCAAAGCTCTAAGACACCAGATACTAAACACTCGACTTGGCCATCAGAAATTCAAGACTCAACTTGAAATAACAAGATTCGACTCAGACGCCAGAGACTCGAGACTCGGACAGCAGAGACTTGAGTCGGACTTACATGCCAGAGACTTGAGACCTAGCTCAAAATAAGACCCGAGACTTGTTTTGAACTTGTACACCAGAGACTGGAAACTTGACTTGGACATCAGAGATTTGAGACTCAGTTTCATATAAAACCCCAGAGAATCAACACTCGACTCTAAATGACACACCCAAGATTCAAGACTTGATTTGGACAACAGAGACACGAAACTTGACTTGAAGTAAGTCAGAAATCCGCTTGGAGACCAGAGACTGGAGGGTCGACCCAGACACCAGAGGACACCAGAGAGGTGTGGGTCTGGGTTGAGGGTTTGAGAAGGATCAGCTACGTGAATAAACGTCAACATGTGCTAAATCAAATTAGGACATTCTGACATGCTGGTGCTGTTTGATGCCACTGAGCCGGTATTAGAATCAAATCCTTGACTGAAGAGCAGCAGCAGCAGTTTAGGGAGGTGTGTGTGTGCGCATGTGTTCATCCCAGAGGCGTTAAAAGTGTGTGTGTGTGTGTGTGTGTGTGTGTGTGTGTGTGGCGATCCGATGCTGTGATGGCTCGGCGCAGGTGGAGTCCCAGGCTGTCTGCTCCGCTACTGAGCAGTGAGACATAAAGCTGGTGGAAACAGAAAATTTATCAATGCAACAGAAACCCTGAGAGGATTACAGGATAAACAAGTGGAGGATGAGCAATCGGGCTTTCTCAACCCAGAGTGCTCTCGCACAGTGCGCCCGCGAGAGAGAGAGAGAGAGAGAGAGAGAGGAGAAGGGAAAGACAAAGAACAAACATCCATGAGTGCAAAAAGGGAATGAGCGATGCGTGGTGAATTTCTGTATTTGATTTAATCTGTGTGTTAAAATGTGGAACATGTGGTTGGTCCTCGAGAGCAAAAAGGAGGCTCAGTGTTTAAGAAACAAACAAAAGGTCAAGGGTTCAAATCCCAGCTCTGCCAAGGTGCCACGCTCGGGCCCTTGAGGGCAACCCTTAATCAGCAACTCACTAATTGTGTGTGAAGGTTTTAATCTCTGCTCACCTCACGGTTCGATGCGATTCGATTCAGAGCTCTGTCATGTGATTATTAATCGATTATCGCTGCATCTTTTTGTTTCTGTACAGGATTTTTTTGATTCCATGACTTTGGTTTTGTTCTGGTTGTGGATTTTGGGGATCTCTGTGTCAGTGATGCAGCCTTACACCAAACCACTTTAGGAGGTTCTCCCTCAGACACATTTATAATATCAGGATAAAGCCATCGTTTGGTCTAAGGCCGATCAGGATCGCTGTCTTACGGCAGACTTTTCTCGTCTTCATTTTATGTTCCTATAAAATCAGCCGTGTTTAATATTATCGTATGGCTTAAGTCTTTCTTTCTGTTTCTCTTTACTGTAGCATTAATTGCATTCTTTTTTCTTACTTTTTCTTGTATCTTCTTCACTCTTTCTTTCTTTCTCTTTTTCTTTATTTTCTACTTTCTTTTCCCTTTAGCATTCATTGTTTTCTTTCTTTCTTTTCTCTAACATTCGGTGTAGGGTGGATTAGGATCGCTGTTTTAAGACTTAAGTCTTTCTTTTTCTCTTTAAGATTCATGGCATTCTTTCTTTCTTTATTTCTTCCTTTCTATTGTTCCTTCTGTGTTTCTGCTTTTTTCTCTTCTTTTAGTATTCATTGCTTTCTTTCTTTGTTTTTTTTTCTCTATTTTTTTTATTTCCTCTATTTCTTTTTTCTGTATTTCTGTCTTTTTCCTTGTATCTTTAGCATCTATTGCTTTCTTTATTCTTTCTTTATTTCATTCTGTATTTTTATAATAATAATAATAATAATAATAATAATAATAATAATAATAATATCTAAAGGAATGGAGTTTCAGTTTTGTAAATAGTGACCCTGTAAGATCTCCAGCCTTTATACATTCAGAGTCTGGAACTTAAAACTTGGCTTTTTGATGTGAGAGGATGTTAGACTTTAGGATATAAAAACTTTCAAAGTCTTTTTTTTTAATGAAATCTTTTTGAGACGCTGTACCTCGACTCCAAAGCCCTGGTTCTTAACGACTGAATACGGACCCAAATCCCTGCTAATAAAGGTAACGATGGAGTTTTAAACGACAGTGTTAATATATATGCCGTGATTTTATAAGGTTAATAGCAGACAGTGGAGCTCTGACATATAACAGCGTGTCACTGATATTATGGCCGTGTAAATAGATCTGTAATTCTGAGTCTGGGCTTCAGTCCAGCATTTCCAAGCTTATGTTTAATAACCGGAGCCGTTAGAGCTCTACTCCAACCGTCCCGAAGAAAAGAGCGAAAAAAACAGCGAAGAAAAGAGCCAAGGAAATGGGAAACGATGGTGATGAAATTAGGGGGCTGCTGACACTTTTTCTTTCAGCCAGACTTTTTATACAGAAACGCTGTTTGTAATGATGGCGTTTGTAAGAGACAGATTTCACACTGTTTTTCTGCACAAAATCAAGTCGTTTATCATGGCTTTTGGTAGCAACGCTCTGCCAGCTGTGCCAGTCTAATACGTATCCCACAGTTATCAGGGCAAGGTTGGTCGGTCTGATTTTCAAAACTGGCTTTCAGGATGCGAGATTCTGACAAGAGGGTCTGGTTCTGGTTCTGTTTTTCGTTCTGTGTGAGTAGGTGCTGACTGCTAGCTTGATGCCAGCTTGATTTTGAACGTCTAATGATTGATGGGTGCCCCCGCATGGCAATTAGTATGTCTTCCATTGGACAAGTGCTACCAAAATCAGGATGGTGAGCCGTCTCATCACTGCCTCAGTTTGAATCTGTCTACCAGGGTATGTGATCCTGGCGAGAGTCCTTTTTCCAATTCTGTTTATCTGTCTGTCTCTGTGCCCATTAGGTACTGGCTACCCATCAGTCAAAGCCAGTTGATGGTTCAGTCCACATGCGTGATGGCTGACTCCCTGTCGTCATCATCCCTGGCTAAACACTTGTGGATTCTGAGAGCACTGCCACTCCCTGCATCGTCCTTGGGGAAACACTTGTTGGTACCCAGAATTGTGCCACTCCTTCCTAGGTCCCCAAGCAAACAGTCATTTGGCACCACTCCCATAAAACCACTTGTGGGTCCACAGATTGTTGACACTCCCTGTTTGGTTTTGTGGGTACCCTGCTTGGTCTCTGGTGTAGCATCTGTGGGTGCCCAGCATGGCACCACTCCCTCCCTGGTCCCTGGAAAAACACTCGTGGGTACCCAGACTGGCACCACTGGGTCCCTTGTTATTGATTAAACACTTGTGGATCTCCAAAATGGTGCCTCTCCCTGTTTGGTCTCTGGATAACAGGTGGATCTCAAGAACAGTGCCACTACCTCCCTTGTACCTGGCAAAACACTCATGGATCCCCAGACCAGTGCTAGTCCCTTCCTGGCCCCTGGAAAAACACTCCAAGGACAGTCTGGGAGCAGTGGCACTCACTCCCTGGTCTTTTGCAAATCAATTGTGCGTCCCCAGAATGGCACCACTTGCTGCCTGGTCCCTGGCAAAGCACATGTGGGTCTTCAAACTGGTGCCACGTCCTCCTTGGTCACAGGCAAAACACTTGTGGGTCCCTGGATCAATGCCACTCCCTCCTAGGTGGTTAGAAAACACTCTTATGTTCCAAGAACAGTAGCACCCCCCCCCCCCTTGTTCCTTAAAAACACTTATGGATTTCCAGACTGATGCCAGTTCTGCCTTTTTTCTGCAGAAACACTTGTGGGTACATAGAATGGTACCACTTCCACCTTAGTCCTCGGACGAACACTTGCGTGTCTCCAAATGACGGGCCAACCTAACATTAACCCAAGGCTCTTGCGGCCCCAGACCAGAACCACACTCCCTGGTCTACCTGGACCAGGTAACACCTGGTAACTCCTCACCCTCTCCGGTTCACAAATCATCTTTGAGTTGAGTTATGAGTATCTTGTCTCTGTGGTCCTCTGTGCAAGGGTATGAGCTATTGCCAGTCGACCGCACCCTGGGTTCGGTGTCTTCATGAGCAGATGTTCCCCATTCTAGAAGCTTCCGGGTCTCAGTGAGCCCATGTTAGAGATAGAAACTGACTGTAGTTATCGGAAAACTTTGCAGCACTCTTATCCTCCCTGAGCCAGATTTGGCCAGAAGGAAATTATTTTGTCGATAGGCTTACTTTAGACGACTTAAGCTCTGAATTGTACTCATAACCGAGCCCTAATATCAACATAATATCTGCTGTAGGCCTCTAATTGTTTCTTGCAGTATCAGGTACCCAAGGGGTGCCAAGATAGAGCTGGCTGGTACTCTGTTTTGCCTTTTGGCCCCAAACTGGGCGATAATGGTGGTTTATGATGTTCGGATGCATTCCGTAGGAGCAGAAACGATCGTCATTACCGGATTTCTGCACGCTCTGATACCACGTCATTAAACCGTTGCTCAGAGAGGTCACAGTGGGTAGGAGGCGATGCCTACCACTCGAGAAAGGAAACGAACAAAAGCGTAACTCTAAATAGCACAACCTACACGAGCAGCGCTCCTTAACGCGCCCCTGATTAACTTAATCTCCTCGCTGAAAGTTCCTCTTCAAAATGGCAGCAGTTTTCTGCATTTTCCACCACAACAGTTTGGAGTAAGAGGGTCAGAGACCTCACGGCGTATTGAAGGAGACATCCGAGGTCACGAGGTTCATCACGTTGTGAAGCGGAATGATAAACTGCCCTCGCCAGACTTGGTATTTAGAAAACACACCAGATGTGTCCAGAGGGATCGGGTCTTATACGAGCAGAGCTGGAGTATCTCAGATGCACCCCAAAATCAGAAAATGCTTTACATTCCCTCTTCCCTACCTTCCACATTCGTGCCTTTTTTGTGGTTTTGTTTTGTCTTGTTGATAAATGCATGGATGTCCCTGATAAAGATGTCCTCTTGAAGGCAGCTTATGTCGCTCTAAAATCTCAGTGTACTTTTCTCAGACCTTTAACCAAAAAACCCCTGACCTGACCCCATACCATCCTGGCTTTTGGGCTTGTTCTGGTCTGATAACACATTTCCACTGGGTGATGGTCCATCCCAGATGCCTCCGAACCCAGAGAAGCCGACGCCACTCCTGTACATGGTTATAACATAAGGCTTCCGTTTAGCACAGTAATGTTTTAAGTGGCATTTGTGAATGTACAGTATAATCACCTGTTTTTATCTCATTACTAGCCTTAAATTGCCCTGTCCCAAACTTTTTTTGGATTGTGTTATAGGCCTGAAATGCAGCAACTTTTTCTGATTTGGGGTTGGACTAGGAAGAATATTTGGACCACTAAGTAGCTCTTGAAACCAGAGACATACCATTTTTTGGTGAGCTGTTGGGAGCTCAGCCATCAGAAAGATGGCACCATAAGTCACCAAGACCCATTCCGCTACCAGCGTTGGACTATGGAGGCTGCATGCCCATATGCTTGATTAAAACACCTGTTAGCAATTGATCTTCCACACCGTCTCCGTCCTAATAACTGTGGTTTATGCTTAAAAAAGCTTGACAATGTTTTGTTTTAAATTCAAACAGGAGTGATGGGTGCATATATATGTGTGTGTGTGTGTGTGTGTGTGTGTGTGTGTGTGTGTGTGTTTTGTGTGGACATGGCCATGTTTGGCATCTCTTCTGTCATGTTTCATAATTTCACGCTCGTGTGAACAAAAGGCTCTCACGGTTCAGCTGAAGCATGTCAGCCGCTCCCTGACAGGAGATTCTCACTTCTATCGGTCGTTCCGTCTCGGGAAAATAAAGGAGGAGCAGGAAAAAAAAAGAGCGAGCGACGTTCCACACCGGTATTCCTCTCCGCTAAATTTGTTCGCGCGTCACCCTTTTTCGGCTTTCCATCAGCCGAGGTTAATAGAAGGGAGCATAGAAGATTTGAAGCATTGCTTTCTTGACAGGCTACAGCCAGTCACTTTAGGGACGTATAAAGGAAGGGACGACATCTTCCCAGGACACCTTGGCCAATGTCCCACTAAATTTACACTCTTATGACTTTTCCTAAAGCGTGCCCATGTCAGGTTTTCTTTTCACTTCGGTTGTGTTAGTGGCTAGACACGGCATTATACGGGCACAGTCAAACTTGAGGGAACTTAGGGAAACAAAGAAAACAAAATACCAGAACTTTATACTGAGAATTGCAAGTTTATTCTTGAAATATTACAATTTTTCTCAAAAATTACAACTTTATTCTAGAAATATTAAGACTTTATTCTCGAGTTTATTTACAGAATATTATGAGTTTAGTCTAAAAATACTATATGTTTACTCATGACATTTTATAAGTTCATTCTCTAAATATCACAAGTTTATTCTTAAACGATTAGTTTTATTCTTGAAAAATTACAACTTTATTCTCAAAGTATTCTGGGTTTATTCTCAAAATATTACAACTTTATTCTCAAAATATTACTTTATTTTCAAAATATATAAAGTATTATGACTTTATTTTCTAAATATTACAACCTTATTCTCGAAATAATAAAAGTTCATTCTCGACATTCGCGTTTATTCTGAAATTTTACGTCTTAATTTTATGACAGATAAGATCGGCACAGTTGTTGAGAACCTGTTCAGCCACCTCGAAAGGAAGCACCAACCCTAACAGCCTAAACTATCGTAATGCGATGTCCTCGGCCGATCGCTCAGCTCTAGCTGCAGCCTGACTGTACCTCGGGTCTGGATTTTATTGCTCTGTATTTTCTGACTATTGAAATTGAAACCGATTCAAAAACGTTGTTACCTCATCAGACGTTTCTGCGATCTAATAAACACGTCTGTGAGGCGATTTCACCCTGTCTCATTACCTGAGTGAGATCAGCATTAGCCAGACAATTTACATGTCAGTGACCGTCTGGGATGCACACACACACACACACACACACACACTGTATATTAGTGGAATATATGCAGAGCTGATTCAAAATTCAGTCCTAAATTCTATCAGAAGGTGTTTGAATCACTAAGTACAGCCTGGAGTGGGTTTATTACAAAGCTGAATTGTTAATAAAAATTTGTACAGACCCGGTTCAAACCCCGTTCCGCAGATAATCGCTCTGTGTGCTGTGCTGTGTGTTTTTGGAGTCGAAAAAATGAAAAAAATCTCCCATGGGGAAGAATGAATGTTTAGATTCAAATCTCAACCGGCAAACTTTAAACTAAGTCAATGACATCTTCTGCCACACACACACACACACACACACACACACATACAATCCCCACATGTGGGCAAAAGTATTAAGACACAAACCTACGTTCCTTCTGCATGTCACATTTTGTGTCCTTGCTTGTTTATCTCCCAAAACCTCGCACACTCCCCTGGCTTTTCATATCTAAAAATATTACGACTTTATTCTCAAAATGTTATGAGTTTAGTCTTGAGATATTAGGACTTTAGTATCGCTCTGCATGGTGAACTTCTTTCGTTAAAACCCACAGCACTTTTGAATCGGTCCGATTTATTTAATATCCACACAAAGCTTGGCTCTGTTGAGCCTCATTACAAACACAAAAGCTGTTTATCTTCTTTGGACGCATCTTCCGGCGTTCCTCGTAAACCTCGCCCGGCGCTCGGGTGGCAAACAGACGAAACGTACCAGGAGATTTTGGCCAGGTTTTTCAGGCCTCTCCTCGTCCCTCTGTTCTGACCTCGTCTTGCTGAGTCAATTATATCAAATTAGCCACCATTAAAAATAGTGCATTCGACAGCACCTCTTTCAGCTCTCTTCCGCCGTTTCCATGGGAACCTCATGAAAAACGTCTGCCTCAGGTGGCAGCCAGATCAGCTTGTCTTTGTGCTGGGCGAGGAGAGAGAAAGGGAATAAGCGAGCGTGCATTATTCAGACGTACGCACATCTGGGGAGATTATTTCGTCTGGTGCTCGTGCTGAAGTGTGGGCGGGCAGGCGGGCGGGCATGCGGGCGGGCTGGCGGGCGGCATCGAAGTTTGAACCAAATCTCTCGCCTCTGTTTGTTACTTAAAGCTCTCTAGTTTGGCAGCACACAGGAGTATAGCAGAATATTTAAAAAAGCACTGTGCTTCGTATTTTCTGGTTTCTTTCTTATCTGTTCTCTTTCCAAGTCAAATCTGGTCAAATGTATTTATATAACACCTTTTATATAAACATATACCCTAACTGGGCAGGCCTCGGGCAACAGTGGCAAGGAGAAAATAACCCGCTCGTAGTGTTCAGTTATTTTGCCAGTTTTTGTAATAAACACCGTCTTCGTTCTGATCCACTCCCTGCCTGTGTCTCCTATCCCTCAGCTGGCGTGATAGTCTTAAAATAATAAAATATTATACAATAGACAATATAAAACTACAAGATATAAGAAAATAGTATGTATCAAAATAAAATAATTATATATATATATATATATATAAATATAAATAAAACACAAAATAGAGATTACAAAATATATATATAAATAGCATAATGAATGTTAGAAAATAGAGACTATAGAATTAGAGAATATAATAAGCATAATAAATAACGTAATAAATATAATATCATTAAACATTTTACAATAGAAAATTAGAATGAGTTCATATAATAAATAAAATAATGAAAAAATACAGAAAATAAAACTATGGACTCTAATACAATATATATATATATATGGGGTAAAAACAGTATTTAGTCAGCCACTGATTGTGCAAGTTCTCCTGCTTAGAAAGATGAGAGAGGTCTGTAATTTTCATCATAGCTACACTTCAACTATGAGAGACAAAATGAGAAAAATAATCCAGGAAATCACACTGTAGGATTTTTAAAGAATTTAATTGTAAATCATGGTGGAAAATAAGTATTTGGTCACCCACAAACAAGCAAGATTTCTGGCTCTCACAGACCTGTAACTTCTTCTTTAAGAAGCTCTTCTGTCCTCCACTCGTTAACTGTATTAATGGCACCTGTTTGACCTCATTATCTCTATAAAAGACACCTGTCCACAGCCTCAAACAGTCAGACTCCAAACTCAACCATGGCCAAGACCAAAGAGCTGTTGAAGGACACCAGGAAGAAAATTGTAGACCTGCAGCAGGCTGGGAAGAGTGAATCTACAATAGGCAAGCAGGTTGGTGTGAATAAATCAACTGTGGGAGCAATTGTAAGA
>JAJAGP010002740.1:0-2500 GCA_025084515.1 Ancistrus triradiatus
GAGAGGCCTTCAGTTGCTTAGAAGTTACCCTGGGGTCCTTTGTGACCTCGCCAACTATTACACACCTTGCTCTTGGAGTGATCTTTGTTGGTCGACCACTCCTGGGGAGGGTAACAATGGTCTTGAATTTCCTCCATTTGTACACAATCTGTCTGACTGTGGATTGGTGGAGTCCAAACTCTTTAGAGATGGTTTTGTAGCCTTTTCCAGTCTGATGAGCATCAACAACTCTTTTCCTGAGGTCCTCAGAAATCTCCTTTGTTCATACCATGATACACTTCCACAAACATGTGTTGTGAAGAGCAGACTTTGATAGATCCCTGGTCTTTAAATAAAACAGGGTGCCCACTCACACCTGATTGTCATCCCATTGATTGCAAACACCTGACTCTAATTTCACCTTCAAATTAACTGCTAATCCTAGAGGGTCACATACTTTTGCCACTCACTAATATGTAATATTGGATCATTCTACTCAGTAAATAAATGACCAAGTATAATATTTTTGCCTCATCTGTGTAACTGGGTTCTCTTTATCTACTTTTAGGACTTGTGTGAAAATCTGCTGATGTTTTAGGTCATATTTACGCATTAAGGACGAGAACCGAGGTACCACTGTACCTGCAGGGGAGTAAAGATTCTTTTTCTGAAATAGAATCTTTTGAAGCAAAAAGAAGAGTACATGTTATTTTGAATTGTTATTCTTCAGAAAGAAAGAGGAAGGTTTTTTTTCACAATTTTAAACCTCTAGTCATTTCTTTTAACTGCGGGTGACTGAATGTTATTTGTTTAACGTTTATGCAAGAAAATGTGGTTTTCATCAGTTAAAAAGAAAAAAAACGTAAAACTGATCATTGTGAGAAAATCGAATCATGAGCAGAGTGCACTTACACCCCTGCTAACCATAAATGTGAAAGTTGTTTTTTTTTTTTTTTTACCTCATCATAAAACTCAGGGTTCTGGTGATGATGTAATACTGTAGCAAAGGCATTCTTGGTGAAGAGCTCTCCCCCTGGACGACCATAAATACACTGCAGGAAACAAAAACATCTTCATTTTTAAACAGTACAGGAAATTAAAGGGAGGTTACAGACGGCCAGTTGTATTAAGTTTTGACATTGGCTACAGAACACATCTTGCCTTCAGTGGAAGTGCGTCCTCTTCGTCCGAGTCTCTGAACTCCACGCACACGGCAATATTCCTAGCCTGCAGAAGCGCACAATGGCTCCATTACACACACACACAGCCTCAGGTTCACACTTCAGCATGTCCAAATGAATCAGGAAGAACCACAGTCTCAGTGCCGGTACCTTTGCGAAGGTCTTCTGGCTGTCGTATTTGAGATGGCGCGGGTAGACGTACAGGTGATTGTTGTAGGTGGTGAACGGCTGGGAGCATTTAGCTATACAGGGCACGAACTCCTCCACCTCAAACAGCACTCCGTTCCACTCGCTGCTCTCAAACTGACGCACTGGGAGGTACGAAGGAGTTATGCAGTCTGCAAGAGGCACACAGCAAAGAATAAGACAGGAAAAAATAGGACTGGCAAATAATGACACCATTTGCTGGACTCACTCGAGAGATCTGGGGGCACACTGTCGATGGTCACGTCCAGGTTCCCCAGGATCACAGGAAGCTTAGCCATCTTCTCCGGCCTGAGAGAAAGACGAGTGGTGAGGACAGAAAGAAGAGGCGTGGGGCAAGGAAACGATGATATCAAGCATTACCCTCACTTTCACCCTATTCATTGAACCCACATACAATCCTATGCAAAAGTCTTAGGTCACCATTAGGTTTGTTGTTTTAGCAATGCTATAATGGGCATACAGAATTATCTCCAAGTGTCTTATTAATATACAAACAGTAAATACATACAGATGTTAAAAACCCACAATTCTCAGAACATGACATCTACAGGCAAAAGTCACTATTTAGTGGGACCTCCCCGAAAAAGTGGTTTCTTGGCTGCTACCCGTCCAAAAAAAAACATTCCTGATCAAGACTGTAAAATGGTCAACTTGGCATCCCGATTATAATACTTGTGCTGCTATTGCTCAAGTATTATAATAATAATAATAATAATAATAATAATAATAATAATAATAAGCTAATAATAATAATAATAATCTGTATTTATATAGCACTTTTTCAAACAACATTATACAAAGTGCTTTACACAAGCAGAAATAAAAACAAAAAAAACACACAAAATAACAATAGAATGATATAAAATAGTTAAAAACAAAGGAATATGTAAAAGAACAGTAAAAGGAAAAAAAAAAGAAATAAAATAGAAATATTTAAATATTAAGTTAAAAAATGCAGTTATAAGTGGAAGGTCACACTAAACACTTACCACTGTACCCTAGAAACTGTTTTATGATTTTTTAAATTTTTTAATCTTTTTTAATTTTTAATCTTTTTAATTTTTTAAAAACTGCACACAATTTTCCTGCATTTTCTGGTTGTATTCTAAAAACAAAAAAAAGACAGAAATAAT
>JAJAGP010002740.1:5000-7500 GCA_025084515.1 Ancistrus triradiatus
TTAAGTCCTTGAGCAAGCCTCTTAACCTTAACTGCTCAGCTCAACTGCTGTTCTGGATAAGCCTGTTTGCTTCCTGCTGTAAATGTAACACGACATTTGGCTGGGATATTAAATTCCTACACAGAAAATGCTTTCTTTGCCACAGAAAGAAGGCTCATAATTTTCGGAGCCCTCGCTGAGAACGTACTACATTACACACCTCAGGCGATACGCTGCAACGATACACTCTGCTCACGATTTAATTTGATCATAACTCACATAACTCAAATCTCCATAGGTTCCATTGAAGACATGCCATATATGACTTATGATTGCGCCCTCTGGTGTTCAGAATTTGCAACTAGTTAGATGTCGATGCATCGTTACAGCCCTATTTAAGACAGGAAGCCCAGCTTCCCGTTCACTTTCACTAGAATGCAATAATAACATGTTTGAGTGTCTGTACTATTAATTCATCCTGGTGGAATTCAATACTTTAGCGAATCACGTGATCAAATATCTCATAACAGTATCCTGATTTTCTTTAGTGAACTCTGTAACAGTGCTGCTTTGAAGCCACAAACACAGACTAATAGACTGAGTAAAGCCTGTGTGTCTCTGAGTGTCTATGGCACAAACGTGTATATGCTAAAAATGACAACTTAAGTCTCACTGGACAAACTGCTTTGAACACATCATTCTGAGCCACACGACGACCCACGAGCTTCACTGGCAGAGAATGGAGGGTGGAGGGCAATGTGTCATGTGAAAGACCTTTGTATTAAACCACAGGAACTAACTGCAGATCCACCGGAGGCATTTAAGACCATCTGTGCTATAGCAAAGCAGTAATATTAAGTGATCATATGTGAACATAAGTGCTTCTACTGTTTCAGAATCCTCAGCTGTCACATATACATTTTTATTTATAATGGATATTAGAGCATCGTTCTTACCTGGCTGCCCATGCAAATGGCATTCGGTACTGGCCAAGCCTGCTACATGCTACTTTAGCATTCTTCAAGACCTTCTGGGCAGTCTGGTAAAGGAGACAAGAGTCACGTTCTTAGTGTTACATTTTTCTCCGATCAGACTCCGCACTTAGACCAGCTGTTAGATCATTCACGACTCCAGACTGAAGTTAAAGAGGACGTCATTCATCGGTAATTCATCGGTTTTAAACATTTCATGGAATCTTTGCATAATGTTAAAGCAGAAATTTGAGTGTGAAAACAAATTATATTCCCGACTTAAATTTTTCTATTTGGCGTCTGTGTATTTAAATGATAACTTTATTACTTAGGCTTAATTCTTACATCTAACATCTAGACTTCCCAAGGACTTCCTTCAACCAGTCTCCCCTCCCTCCCTCAGATACAACCAATTGTGTCTGCACCGCTCTTCTGACCCAGCTGGGATGAGGTGGGCTGGTGTATTAGACTGCTGTGTCACCCGAGTGCCATGCCCTCCAAATGTACCACTGGGACACTGAGGGGCAGGTTGGTTCCACAGAGCATAGATATGCAGTATAAAGTAGACTGAGACTGCTCATTATCACTAGCATTATGGAAAATATGATGTGTTTGATAGCTCTTACTTAAGTGTAATTACAAAGTTTACAGAAAATCATACTAGGGATGTGTGACTGAAACCGGCCAAGATGAGAATTGGATGTTTTTGCTCCGAACCTGCCATCGGCTGATTTATAATTTCGAGTTTGGCCGACGTGTTGTGTGATTTAATGGCGTAAACAGTTTGAACCAGCTGAGTGCACTGGCCGAACATCTGATTTCACTTTGAT
Source organism: Ancistrus triradiatus (assembly GCA_025084515.1). Taxonomy (NCBI): domain Eukaryota; kingdom Metazoa; phylum Chordata; class Actinopteri; order Siluriformes; family Loricariidae; genus Ancistrus; species Ancistrus triradiatus. Next base: position 6,781 of record JAJAGP010002740.1, read on the forward strand.
TTAGTTGGTCATTAGTGTGGGACACACTGCACCTTGTGCCCTAGTGGTAAATGTGGGAATGTGGGCCATAGATTTGCCACAAAAAAACCCAACAACAACAAAAACGCGCTCAAAGAACTCGGGTATAAGCTGATTTGGCTGTAAAGAAATCTGAATCAGGCAGAAAAATCCTAAATCTAAATGACTGCATCGATTTAATCCCACGTTTAGACGCAAACCTTGGCGGAATCTGAGCTCTTCATGTACGGTTCAGCACAGTGAGTTATTCCTCCCTGCAGAACCTTCTCAATTCGAGCCACCAGGAAGATGTCGGAGTGTGGACACGTCACAGAGAACACCCCCTGCAGACACACACAGATGACAGAAATCTGTATGTGTATTTTTATTTGTCCCAGATGGTAATGCACAATCACACTTGACATTCCCCTGTGCTGAGGTAGAGGGACCACAGGAACGCCTCCATACTACTCCCAGTCACTAACCGCCTCATTACAGTCAGACACATCCAACCTTACCTGTGTGACACCTGACCTGGCTGGAAGACACCGCTGGCAACCTGAGCTACTGAACTGAACCACCTGAGATTATTTAACGTTTCTTTTTCTGTATCAAACGTACGTCGATACTGGTCAGTCACATTCACACCAGGCCAATTTAGAGTGACCAATTAACCAGAGAGAAACCAGAGTATCTGGTAAACTCAGAGTAAACCCACAGAGA
>JAJAGP010002740.1:12500-100563 GCA_025084515.1 Ancistrus triradiatus
TACCAACAACCATGCCACGTTCGAATACACTTAAATCACCTTTCTTCCTCATTCTCATGCTCAATTTGAACTTCAGTAGGTCTAAATACATTAAGTTGCTGCCATGTGATTGGCTGATCCTAATAAAGGTGTACCTAATAATTCCATACCATGTGAGCTGTGAGTTAACGGAAATAAAATGCCATTCCATTAGCATAAACGACTCATGGAGAAAAGAGATATTGTATATCTGTGTAGAGGAAACAGCCAGATGGGAAGCAGGTTGAAAGCATTTCATATTTCCATATGGAGGACAAAGGAACATCATCCTGCCAAGTACACTGCTGAAAGGTTGTAAAGGGATTGGATGGAAAGCTATTAAATGGATCAGACAAAAAAGCTATGAAAGGCTCACTGTGGAATGTCAAGCCAGAGAGATCTGCTACCTCATCCAATAATGGGAAATTCCCCTCGCCTTTTAAAGGAAGATTCCAGACAGCTCCTTTATAAAGATGCGAGTAGAATAAAGCTTTAGGAATCAGTTATAAAATGTCTGTCTGTATGAAAATCGGCTTCACATCAGTGCTTCACAAATGATGAACACCATTATTAGATATAAGAATGATCCGGAGCACCTCCACATCACCCCCATGTCACGCCAATGTTCCTCGTCGTGTTACTCTCTGCTGTCGCCACCCTCTCAGTTTGTGTAGTTTAGTGCTAGTATGCACCATTTAATGACCATCCGATTTAACGACTGAGGACTTAACAACTGTAATAAATTATAATAGGAAATCCAAATCTGTCTATTAACTCTGGACGAAGTGGCAATAAACAGCCAATCGGCGCGGTCACCTCAATAGGGGCACAAGCACCTGTTGACAGGTGGCAAAACCACCAAATATCTAGGGTCAAACTATCCAGAGTCTAGAAACTAACCAGATAAGTAAATAACAATTCATAATCCATCCAATATATAGGTTCTGACTGGATCTAGCAAAAGGTTGTTCCTACAGTGCTACTCAGTAAGAGATGCCCAACGACCAATGTGAAGAGGAACACCAAAGTCCCACGGGCACGAATCATCACCATGCGTCCTTCACTCCTCTGCAGGCTTTATAACATGTTTTTTGTTCTAGAGAGCGTTCCTCACTTGCGCTCAGTCAATCATGACCTCCCAGCCATAGCCTCGAACATGGGAGACATGCAGCAATGTTAAAGTGAGACGTGGGAGTGTTCCGGCACAATGGGAGGACATGCCTGAGACCGGTTCATTATCAGCCAGAAGAATAAGGGAGGCTGAGCAGTCCGGATGCGTTCTTCTCTCCTGCAGACACTGGACGTTGAGTGTAAGCAGCACTCATCAAATCTCTTGGTTCAGGGCCGAATCTAATCACTGGCCTTTCAACTTGCCTAATTACACCGACGGGCCTCAAGATTGAAAGCAGCGTGTTCGATTTTAGCAGAGAACAAACAGCATCATAAAAGAACAGATGAAGATAAATATTGCATTGAACTGATCCTGATAATGCCAGCGATTACAAAGCTTTGCACGAGCAGCTGTACAAATAACTATATTAAATCTATAAACACGTTTTCCTGTGAGAGTGGTGTGTCTTTGTCAATACGTTTGTTCTGTACATAGTAGCCTTGGTATTCCTGTTTTAACCCCCATTTTAATCATCATTGTTTTGGGTTGTACTGTTACGGTGCCTATCCCGAAGGAAAAGGTGCCGGTACGAGCATGCCCTGGATGAGACGTCAGTCCATGGCATGGCTGGCAGGTGTCAGTGTTGCAGTGCCAATGTTCCTCCGACCAGCCTCCCCTCAGGGTGTGCCCTGACTGGAAGACACCTCCAAGTTTCTTAGTCAGATTTATTCATACTGGGCCTATTGAGAGCCTAATGCACGTCTTCAAAACGTAGGAGTGCTGGAGAACCCAAAGGAAACCCATGCGAACACAAGGAGGTCACGCAAACTCCACAGAGGAGGAGTCCAATGCCGGGATTGAACCAGGGATCTCTGGAGCTGTGAGGAGACCCTTGGAGACTCAAACACTAACACACAGCGAACCACCAGAGGACCTGATGGATGATCATTTATAGATCTGAATGATACAATACTCTGAGGGCCTGCCCCCCACTCTGGGAATCGCTGACCTGTGCATATTTTTGGAACGTGGGATATATCCCAAATCCGGAATGCCCGGAGGGAACCCAAGCAGACGAGAGAACATGCCAACTCCTCACCAGCAGCGGCCAGGACGGGGCTCGAACTTGGGTGTCTGGAGCTGTGAGGAGACGGTGCTCCCCACTGTGTCACTGGTTATCTTACACCATCTTAAAACTCCTACATCTGATTGCGTTATGGTTTGTATTCTATAAACAGTTGCTGGTTTCCTGAACAGGTACCAGCTTTGTTCTGCCTCAGAGGAAATAAGTGAGTTATTAGAAACAAAAAACTATGAGAAGGGAACATCTGATATGCTCATACTGAACGTGTACATATGATCTCCAGATGAATAATACATTTGTTTCCATATAACCTTGTGTATTTTTCCAGATTAAGGTCCAAACTCCAGAAATTGGACCAAGATTTAAAATGCTCTTGCAGGTAACCGATCCCAACCTCGGAACGGAATCGGACACTCACACAGGAATTAGCTTAAAGAGTCTGCAATAATCCCACATACAGGTTTTGCTGGATTTGGTATGTGCATATACAGAAGCAGCCGTGTGAAGCAGTGCATGCAGTACCTGAACCACGCCCATGCAGGAATCCAGGAAGATGGTCCCTTTGGGCTCTTTGGAGACCTTTTCGTCCTTGTAGAAGTTGAGGTTATACGAGCCGTCTACTAACTGTGTGAGATGGAAATATCTGCGTTTGAAAGACTGTGGGAAAAACCAAATGAGAAATGCTTTAACCCTGAGAAGCTGTGTGTGCAGCCTTAACTGAAACACTGTAGAATGCCTAAGACTTGTGCACAGTAATACATTTTGTATATATGTTTACGTCTATATATCTTATATTACATATATTCATACAGCTACAGCATACAGAGATACAGGCTTATCTATAATACATATTATATACACATCTATACAGTGGTTTCTCGACCACCTCAAAACTCGTTGAATTCGGTTCTAGACGCATTTTGACCAGTAAAATTTCTCGGAAATCGTTTTCTCAGTACTTGTCGCACTTGCTTAAACTTGACCGAGTCGAGCCGTGCAACTCGATTCACGATTCAGTATAAAGTGATTCACAACAGCCCTTGTTCCACTATTTTCATACTCTTTTTAGTGCAAATAAGTCTCCATGGGTCCTAAAAGGGTTGAATGGACTGCCAGGCGAAAGGTAAACAGGAACTTAATGCTCCAGAAGACAGAGACAAGCTGCAGTTAGCATTAGCAGCTATGCCAGCGCCGTGAGTTCACCAATACAGTAAGTGCTTTTACATTTAACTTATAATACATTTATCTTATGATGGATTTGTTGAACATATCCCCATCATAAATCAGGGAGCACCTGTACAATACACCTCCATTAATGCATATAATGCTTATACAGTGTGGATTGTCTGGGGGTCTGGAACGGATTCATTCAATTTACATCATTCCTTAGAGGAAACATTTGCTCGGTACTTGTCAATTCGGTTCTTGACGAGCCTTGTGGAACGAATGAAGGACAAGAACCGAGCTACCACTGTATGTTTCAGACACACTTTTGCACATTCACTCTACAAACACGTCTGCACATTCACTTTACACATTGCACACTGTCTAAATTAACTCAGGACAATGTCTATTGGTTCTTTTTTTAAGCAAAGTAGTCTTTTGCAGTTTGTGCATTTTTTGTACAGATATATTACTTGTATTCCATTTAAATCTTATCTATCTAGATATCTATCCATCTATCTACATACCTACCTGTCTATCTATCAATCTATTTGTCCATCTTCCGGTCTGTCTGTCTGTCTGTCTGTCTGTCTGTCTGTGTATTTGTCCATCTTCCGGTCCATCTGTCTGTCTGTCTGTCTGTCTATCTTTCGATTTGTCCATCTTCCGGTCCGTCTGTCTGTCTGTCTGTCTATCTGTCCATCTTCCGGTCTGTCTGTCTGTCTGTCTATCTTTCTATTTGTCCATCTTCCGGTCTGTCTGTCTGTCTGTCTATCTGTTCTTGTCTCTGTTCTTTCTGCTGTCGACTTTCTATTTGTCCATCCTTTCCGGTCTCTCTGTCTGTCGGTCTCTTGTCTATCTTCTATTTGTCATCTTTCCGGTCGTCTGTCTGTCTTGTCTCTCTTTCGATTTTTTGTCCAAATTTCTACACGGTTCAGGTCTAACTGTCTGTCTGTCTGTCTATTCTTCATTCTTTCGATTTGTCCATCTACCGGCAGTCTGTCTGTCTGTCTATCTTTCTACTGTCCAACTTCCGGTCCGTCTGTCTGGTCTGTCGTCTATCTGTCTATTTGTCCATTCTTCGGTCCCCTCCATCTGTCTATCTTTCTATTTGTCCATCTTCCGGTCCGTCTGTCTGTCTGTCTATCTGTTTCTAGTTGTCCATCTTCCGGTTCCGTTCTGGTATGTCTATCTTTCGATTTGTTCATTTTCTAACGGGTCGTTCTGTCCAGTGTCTATTTGTCCATCTTTCCAGTCCGTATGTCTGTCTGGTCTATCTTTCTTAACTTGTCCATTTTCTGGTCCGTTGTCTGTCTGTTTCTGTCTGTCTATTTGTCCATTTCTGGTCCGTCTGTTCTGTCTGTTTCTGTCTATTTGTCATCTTCCGGTCGTTCTGTCTTCTTGATATTCTATCTTTCTATTAGGTCCATCCCTTCCGTCCGTCTGTCTGTCTCTGTCTGTCTGTATGTCTATCTTTCGATTTTATTTGTCCATCTAACGGTTCTGTCTGTCTGTCTGTAATTCTGTCTATTTGTCCATCTACCGGTCCGTCTTGTTGCGTCTGGTTCTATTCTGGTCCATCTTCCGGTCTCTGTCTTGTCTGTTCTGTCTATTCTTTTCTTTTGGTCCATCTTCCGGTCTTGTCGTCTGTCTGTCTATCTTTATTTGTCCATCTTCCGGTCCGTTTTCTCTTCATCTGTGTTCTTCTGTCTGGTCTATCTGTATATTTGTTCCATTCTTCCGTCCGATGTCTGGCTATTCTGTATATTTGGGTTCTCATCTTTCAGGTCCGTCTTTTCTGTCTTGTCTGTTCTGTCCTTGTCATATGTGTCTATTTGGGTCATCTTCTGGTCCGTCTGTCTGTCTGTCTATCTTTCGATTTGTCTCCAATCTCCGTTCCCGTCTGTCTTGTCTGTTCTGTCTTTCTGTCTATCTTTCGATTTTTTGTCCTATTTTTGTCTTTGTCCATCTACCGGTTCTTGTCTTTTTTCTGGGTTCTGTCTGTCTGTCTGTCTGTCTGTCTGTCTATTATGTCCATCTTACCGGGTCCGTTTCTGTTCTTGTCTGTCGGTCTAATCTGTCCATTCTTACCGGTCAAGCTGTCTGTTCTCTGTCTATTTTCGGAATTCGTCCCATCTTTCTGGTTAGTCTGCCTGTTGTCTATCTTGATTTGTCCATTCTTAACGGTCAGTTTGTCTGTCTGTCCTATTCTTTCGATTGTCCCATCTACCGGTCACAAGTCTGTCTGTTTCTGTTCTTTCGATTTTTTTTTTTTTATTCCATCACGGTCAGTCTGTATGTTTTCTGTCTGTCTAACTTCATTTGATTCCATTCTACCCGGTCTGTCTGTCTGTCTTATCTTTTCGCATTTGTCATTCTTACCGGTTTCTTTGTCCTGTCTGTTCTGTCTGTTCTATCTTTCGATTTTGTACATTCTTAACATATCAGTCTGTCCGTCTCTCTTTCTACTTGTCCATCTTCGGCCCGTCTTTCTCTTGTCTGTCTGTCTATTGTCTATTTGTCCATCTCTTCTGGTCCGTTCTCTGTTATTGTCTATCTTCTATTTGTCCATCTTCCGGTCCGTCTGTCTCTGTCTGTCTATTTGCCATCTTCCGGGGCCGTCTGTATGTCTATCTTTCGATTTGTTCATACTACCGGGTCTGTCTGTCTATATGCTATTGTCCATTCTTCCAGGGTCCGTTCTGTCGGTTTCTTCTTTCTTCTTCTTCTGTCTTGTACTATCTTTCTATTTTGGTCCATTCTCCGGTCCGGTCTTTCTGTCTGTTTCATGGTCTGTTATTTGTCATCTTCTGGGGTCCCGTCTGCTGTCGTCTATTATTTGTCCATTCTCCGGTCGGTTCTTTCTGTATGGGTCTTCTGTCTGTCTATCTTTTCTTATTTGTCCATTCCTTCCGGTCCGGCTTTTCTTGTCTGTCTGGTCTTGTTCTGTCTATCTTTCGATTTGTCCATTCTAACGGTCTTTGTTCTGTCTGTTTGTCTGTTATCTGTCTATTGGTTCCAATCTACCGGGTCCGTCTGTCTCGGCTGTCTATTGTCCATTTCCGGTTTCTGTCTTTGTTCTGGTCTGTCTATTCTTTCTATTTGGTCCATCTTACGGTCTGTCTGGCTGTCTGTCTATCTTTTATTGTTACATTCTTCCGGTTCGTCTGTCTGTCTGTCTATTCTGTCTATTTGTCCATTCTTCCGGTCCGTCTGTTGTTCTTCTGTTGTCTGTTCTTCTTATCTGTCTATTTGTCCATTCTTCCCGGTCCGTTTCTGTCTGTCGTTCTATCTGGTTATTTGTCCATCTTTTCCGGTCCGTTCTGTCTATGTTCTATTTGTCCATCTTCCGGTCCGGTCTCTGTCTGTCTGTCTGTCTGTCTATGTGTTTTCTTTCTATTTGTCCATCTTCGGGTCCGTCTTTGTTGTCTGTCTATCTTTCGATTTTGTTCCAATCTTCCGGTCCGTTTCTGCTGTCGGTCTTCTTCTGTCTATTTCTTTCGATTGTCCAATCTACGGTCGTCTGGTCTTGGTCTGTTCTTTCTATTTGTCCATCTTACCGGTCCGTTCTGTCTTGTCTGTCTGTCTAATTCTGTCCATCTACCGGGCAGTCTGTTTCTGTATGTATATCTTTCGATCGTTCCATTCTTACGGTTTTCAGTCTGCTGTCGTCTATCTTTCGATTTGGTTCCCCATTACTACCGGTCAGGTCGTTCTTGTCTCTTGTCTGTTTCCTTTTTGTCTATCTTTCGATTTATACATCTAACGTCAGTCTGTCTGTCTGTCTCTGTCTATCTTTCGATTTTGTCCATTTTTTCTACCGGTCAGTCTGTCTGGTCTGTCTATCTTTCGATTTTTTGGTCATCTACCGGTTCTGTCTGTCTGTCTATCTTTCGATTTTTGTTCCATCTACCGGTCAGGTCTAACTGTCGTCATTGTCTATTCTTTCGATTTGTCCATCTACGGTCAGTCTGTCTGTCTGTCTGTCTGTTTTTCTTATCTTTCTACTTGTCCATCTTCCGGGTCCGTCTGTCTGTCTGTCTGTCTATTTTCTGTCTATTTTTGTCCATCTTCTGCGTACGTTATTCTTTGTCATCTTTCTATTTGTCCATCTTCCGGGTCCGTCTCGTCTGTCTATTTGTCCCATCTTCCGGCCGTATGTATGTCTATTTCTTTCGATATTTCTTTCATTTATCTTACCGGTCTCCATCTGTTTATCTGTTCTATTTTTGTCATTTCCAAGTCCGTTCTCTGTCGGTCTGTCTATCCTTTTGAACTTGTCCATCTTTCTGGTCCGTCTCTGTCTGTCTTACTGTTCTGTCTATTTGTCCATCTTTCTGGTCCGTTCTGTTCTGTCTGATATTTGTCCATCTTCGGTTCTGTCTGTTTCTGTCTTGTCTATCTTTTTCATTTGTCCATCTTCCGGTCCCGTCTTGTTCTGGGCTTCTGTTGTCTCTTGTCTGTCTATTTTCGATTTTTGTCCATCTACCGTTTCTGTCTGGTCTATCTGGTTCCATCTTACGGTCTGTCTGGTTTGTCTGTCTATCTTTTATATTTGTACATCTTCCGGTTCTGTTCTGTCTGTCTATCTATCTTTCTATTTTCCATCTTTCCGGTCCGTCTGTCGGTCTTTGTTATCTGTCTATTTGTCCATCTTCGGTCAGTCTCTTCTGTCTTGTCTGTCTTATCTGTCTATTTGTTCCATCTTCCGGTCCGTCTTTTGTCGGTCTACTCTGTCTATTTGTCCATCTTTCCGGTCCGTCTGTCTGTCTGTCTGTTCTTCTGTCTGTATATGTGTATATTTGTCCATATTCTGGGTCCCGTCTGTCGTCTGTCTATCTTTCGATTTTTGTCCATCTTTCCGGGTCGTCTTGTCTGTCTGTCTGTCTGTCTATCTTCGATTTGTCATCTTACCGGTTCTGTCTGTTCTGTCTTGGTCTGTCTGTCTCTGTCTGTCTATTTGTTCCATCTTACCGGTCGTATTGTCTGTCTGTCGTTGTCTTGTCTATTCTGTCCATTCTACCGGTCGTCTGTCGGTTCTGTCTCTATCTTTCGATTTGTCCATCTTCCGGTTCCGTTATGTCTGTCTGTTGTCTCTTCTATCTTCGATTTTTTTGTCCTTTGGTCTCCCATCTTACCGGTCTGTCTGTCTGTCTGTCTGTCTGTCTGTCTGTCTGTCTATTTGTCCATCTACCGGTCCGTCTGTCTGTCTGTCTATCTGTCCATCTACCGGTCAGTCTGTCTGTCTGTCTATCTTTCGATTTGTCCATCTTCCGGTCAGTCTGCCTGTCTGTCTATCTTTCGATTTGTCCATCTACCGGTCTCTGTCTGTCTGTCTATCTTTCGATTTGTCCATCTACCGGTCTGTCTGTCTGTCAGTCTATCTTTCGATTTGTCCATCTACCGGTCAGTCTGTCTGTCTGTCTGTCTATCTTTCTATTTGTCCATCTGTCTGTCTATCTATCTATCTATCTATATAACTATAGTTACACTCTGAGCAAAGAAACATTTCAAAGCCACTGTCTTGGCATATAAAATACCTGAACTTAAATTTGTTTCCATCAGATAATGATCAGAGCATTTCTGTGTATTGTATGTGGTGTGTGCTGTCTCCGTACCCTCATAGTGACGCTGATCGCACTGTTCATGTTTCCTTTGTAGAGCCAGCCCTGTCTGCTAATACCCCCCTTCTGAGAGCCCAGGGAAGCTGTATCCTATACACACACGCAAAAACAGAAAAGATCTTTCTGAGCTTTTGAGATGGTTTCAGCTCTACCGTTTGATCCTGCAGCTAAAGTAAACTTTAAGAACGCAAGAGTCATGAAGAAAGGAATCCAGACTCCTGTCCAAGAAAGAGACTGGATTTAGGCAGAAACACAGAGTGATATTAAAAAACACTGCAAAAACCTGTAAGAAAAACTCACAAATGGCATCAGAGCTGTAGCTTTACCAGCAACAAAGCCAGTATATATCAGAACACACAGCAGCTGATACGACTTGCTATTACAGTAGCTCGTTAGGCAATGCTCGTCCCGTTAGTGCAGCCAAAACCCTCATTTATAAAACGTTGGCGTAATGGAACACACACTTACAGGCCCCCCATAAAGTCTACTCAATACAAGATAAGCAAATAGTTGTGAATGTCTGGAAAATTTCTCTTGGCTGAAACACACTGAAAACCAATCTCTATTTTTCACTCTCTCAAATGTTTTGTAATAGCTACATGTAAATGACTTCAAGTATTCATCTGAGTTCCATTGGCTGTTTGAGGTCAAGGCCTGCACTACCGTTGGACCCAATGCTGCAGTTCCTGGCACCAAACTACTCTGAAGGGTCTTGGGTGGTCTGTGAGGACAGGAGTAGGACCAAAACCCACAAAACAAAAAGAAAAAACAAAGCATCCTGTTTCACCTCCGCTTATCCTGGTCAGAATCAAAGGATAGAGTCTCGCACCTAACCTGGATCTCATTAGGCACGGGCAGAGGTATCAGCTCCAGCCCCATCATACCCGGGCCACTTAATGCCGATGTGCATTTTTCAAATTTTTTTTGAACAATGACTCCATGACTTTAGTTTCATTCTTAGATTTATCATCTACGCCGCCCAAGGAGGCCGGGTCCCTTTTTGAGTCTTGGTCCTCCCAAGGTTTCTTCCTCATAACACTTAGGGATTTTCCTTGCCACTGTCGCCCTAGGCTTGCTCAATTTGGGATTGGACGTAGTTATTAGGAGATAATCTAAAGTGTAAAGTTGCTTTGAGACAATGCTCCATTGTAAAAAGCGCTATATAAATAGATCTGACTTGACTTGACCGAGGTACTGGGACTGTGGTAGCCTAGCGGTTAAGGTACTGGACTATGGACCAAAAGGTCCAGGGTTCAAATCTCATGTCTGCCAAAACTGCCACTGGTCCTTGAGCAAGGCCCTTAACCCACAACTGCTTGGATTGTAAGACTGTATCATTTGTAAGTCGCTCTGGATATGGGCGTCTGCTAAATGCTGTAAATGAAATGTAAATGTAAAGGTACAGCCTGTCCATGCAAGCCTCACCTGGGATTCAAACCCAGCTGTTTCCAGCAGCTGATCCCACAAAAGAGTCCAGCAGTCAAAGATTTTTAAATGCCTTTTTCAGAATGCGGAGCAGGTGAAACAAGATGCACCCATTGCAATTTTCTTGGCCTATTCTGATTTTTTAAACACATTACTGTCTGACTCAGATTTTGGCCAATTCCAATTTCCTTTCTTTTTAAAAATGACAAATGTCAGCATACAGAAACATTTCGTAATGGAAACGTCTTACATCTCAACACAAACTGTGCACTATGGTATAAGACAAACCTTTTCTTTTCACAGACCTCCAACTTGCTTTCCAAGCCACCCACATGCAGTTCGTTTGCTAATTTTGGAATGATGTGGTCTTATTCGATTGACATCTTTTATTCTACCTCTGTATTTGATCAATGAGAAACGTGATGTTGTTCCAGGATGTATTCTTAAGTAAAACATTTACATAATTTAGCAGACGCCCTTATCCGGTGCGACTTACAACTGGTACAATCTCACAATTCAAGCAATTGTGGGTTAAGGGTCTTGCTTAAGGACCCAGCAGTGGAAACTTAGCAAGGGTGGAATTTGAACCCTGTACCTTAACTGCTAGGCCACAACAATCCCAAAAACAGTAGCCACACTGTCATGGTAATGCAGGTAAGAAACAGCTGGCTTGGGGAGATCAAACAGGCCCTGGAAACCAACTATTTTAGACCGGATGCGATGGGTGCACTGACCTGAAATCCTTCTTCATAGACATTTCATTAAAACCCCTGGGAACTGTGGTAACCCGTGTAATATGTCACCAATGCGCAAGGTCACACTTCACACCCAAAATGACCTCAAAGCGGATTTGATGAAGCACCAGAACTAAACACTCTCCTGTCAGTAATTACAGTTTATACCCAACATTAAAATCTTATGCAAAACAGTCATTAAAAAGGATCACTTAAGATGTAAAGGTGATGGCTGTAGATACTATTGAAACAAGATACTGTGTGACTCCTGGGCCTGTCTGCTGACAGAGCAGCTGGACGGCACGACCTGACCGTCTGTGTGATCCTAGCCAGGCTCGAGCGGGTGAATTAATCATAGGACCTAGTGAGTAAACTGTGTTTTCTTGGGATATCTGCACTGGAGGGGAGACTGATGGAGCTGCTGCTGGATGCAGAACTAATAGAGAAATATGAGTTATCAGTTCTGTGAATTGGCCTGGGACATGAAAATCCCTTTAACAAAATAAACAAAGACATCTGGAGTTATGAGTCTGAAGATATTCTGTACTCACTTCATCTTTATCCACATCCTCGTCCACCTCAAACACGTGAACCGGCAGCTTATCAGGTCTTGACACTTTGCTGTTAAGAGTCAAAAACACAAGAGGAATGAAGCACTGGGCTGATTAGACTCAGCACTGCAGGGAACAGCCTGTTTTATTGCTTAATCACCCAAGTCAGACTGATTTATTTGCTGTTCGTAGACATTTATTGGCTTTACTGGCCATTATAACTTATAACAGTCTCTCATGTCTTGCTCATCACGACCCGAAAACCAAAGTCCGCAGCGTGTGGTTTCTACTGCTGGAACCGTGACTTTGAGTACAGATGAACTCATGCATTGTTCCTCAGGCTGTATTGTTTATTGTGAGGCTGTACGAAATGCGCGCTTCCTGCTCATACCGTCTCGTCACATACAGACGACATGTTTTGACATTTAGACAAAAGCACACATCAGTGGTTAGACCCAGTTATTGTGCAGCTTGTTCTAACTTGTCTAACGCTGTGTCTCCTGGAGAAGCCACAGAGATCCTGCTCAGAGAACAATAAACCCGGCGTCTTACTTGGAGAGTTGACGGAAGTCGCTAGAATAGTCTTCGTACTTGTAGTTGACGACATGCCAGTCTGATCTGTAGGTCTTGATGCACTACGAGAAGGACGACAAAAATGACTGTTAGAAACACCTTGACGTCGTGTATTTGTCCCAGGAACACACAAGAGCGAGGTTCACATGCTAAATTATCTAGAAAAAGCAGTGCTGTCAGATGGGTCAAATATCTAATTGGGAAAACAGCATTTGTTTTGCAGAGGAAATCAGGATATCGCATTCAAATCTCTGTTTTTTTCCCCCCATTACCACTACACAGCCATCAGCGACGGGGGTGATGTTTTACCAAGTAATATTATAGTACTTTAATTAAAATTTTTGTATAATGAACAGATGTAAGGCATTACAGCGGAAAAACACTTACTGATTAATAAACAAAGTATCGGTACTTGTGTAATCGTAATTCATCCCGATACATTTACAACACCTTTCTCTACTTCAGCCTAGTTATGGAAGAACAGAGGCTTTTTTTTAAAGGTTTGAATAATTTGAACCAGTATTCGAATACGCTTGGAACCACTTAAACTAGCGACATCTACTGGCCAGATCTGTGCAACTGATTCAGGAAAACCTGAAAACCTCATTTTCTTATCCGCTTAATCCTGGACAGGGTCTCAGGAGAGCCGGTGCCCAGCCCAGCATAGGACGCAAGGTCGGAACAATCCTAGACAGAACGTCAATCCATCGTAGGGCGTGCACACACACATTTTTGGGTTAAGCCTTCTTTCATGTTTAAACCTATAAGTAAAAAGTTTAGCATGGCTTAAAATACTAAAATACTGACCTACAAACACCAAACGTCTCTCACTTATTACAGGTCATAATGATGAAATGAAGAACCTGTGATCTAACTATATTATATGTAAAAAATTAAATAAAAAACATATATATTACTTATGACCAGGAGTAATTGAGAGAAGTTTGGTGTTCCTAGTTCACTGTGGCTCCATTAAGCGACGTTAAGCCTTGTTCTAGTGTCTAAACTCTGTTTAGTGGAGTAAAGAATCAAATAAAGATAATCCTGATCTCTAAACATTTTTTCACCATTTTGGATTCGAACTTGGAATCACCAAGAACCAGAATCAATTCGCAGAATCTGAACAGATAAAAAGCTAATGATTCCCAACCCTAATTGGCATGAAAAACAGAACCATGTTGCATGATCCATGTTTCCAGCTGCTGGAAAGGGTAAGGAAAAACCATGCCTGTTAAAACATGGAGATAAACAATAAAAAACTATCAAATATGATCCTGACGGCCCTGGGTAAGTGAGGAAATAGTCAGAGGCTGAATCGTTTGCTCTTAGTCCAGTTGGACTGTTAGGAAGAGAGTGAAGTTAGACAGTAACAGCAACTCAACTTACAACCAAATTTAATTTGAAAAGACGAATGGAGAGCGAAACTAAAGCGGAGCGCGATTACGCCCGAGGTTGAAGACGGGGAGAGGAGAGAACAGTGAAAAGTACAATCGTTCTTCGCGGTTCACTTATTGCGGCTTCTTTTTTTTTTTTAATAAATATATCTAATTCTGTATCGCGGGATTTTGCGGTATATAGCTACAGTACGTACAGGCATTTCATCAGCGGATGATTACCGTACTGTACAGAATGGAAGCGCAGTACTGTTTGCTCTTCCGCGCTGTGGCCATACGTTCAGCATCTCTACTTGTTCACTTCACATCGTCATTATGTATAATACGATATATAAATAATACAATAAATATAACGCCGCTACTTCGTGGATTTTCACCTAGATGAGAGATCACTGTATGTTAAAATAAATATAAGTTTAGATATATTTTACAGACGCAAAGAGCATTCGCAGGCACTTCATCACTATGACGCATTTTGGCAATACTACATGAAATTGAAACCATAACAGACCACGGAAAGCCACGCTAGATCACGGGACTTAAAACGTACACAGAGCCAGCCGGTCTTTTCTGTAAACAAACACGCTTAAGGCCAAGGAAACTCGGCTAATGTACCAAGCCTGATAAGTGATGCTGAAACTAAATCGCCTCTGGGAGGGTTTCCCTATGAGAAAGAGCCCTAGAGCTATGAAAAAACAAAATCAAGGGCTCAAATCCAGGCTCCAATCTTTGTGGGTAAAGATGGCATGTTTACAAATGGATGTATATAACGGTTTTTGTTTTTTTTTGAGGGGGCTACTGCCGCGGCTGAAAAAACACTGCTGCTAGCGGAAACACTGACCATTACAATCCCACAGTCCCTGTATGGGCAGCGGTAATGGTAATGAACTACTGATTAGAAAGTTAGGCTTTACATCCCAAAGCTGTCACTGCTGGGCCACAAAACTTTTAGCCCTCACTTGCTTGATCTGTACTTTGTAAGACTGGGCCGAACTGCACCTTATAAACAATAGAGTGCATCCTCGTTAGCCGTGTTGGTGCAGCCCCTGTGTTAGTGTGCCAAAATCCCCAAATACCAGCTGAATATTTATAACTCGATCTCTTATAGTTTCTCCAGAAGCGGCGGTCTTGTGATCCGTTTCCTGACTTTTGTCTGGAAGAACACAATAAGGATATAGGACAGGGTCTTCGGGTCACGGTCTCTCACCTCCTGTACAAACAGACTCTGAGCTTCTTTCTGGGCATTCTCCGGGACCGAAGGAAAGAGGGTGCGGATCTGCCGGCGTAGAGTGGAGGTCTGCAGGGGAGAAGGATAGAGAGATAGAGAGATAGAGAGAGAGAGAGAGAGAGTTAACAGTGCTGTTGTCATAAAGGAATGGAAGGTTCATCTCTCTAGAGCTAACGGCTTAGTACTTACTGGAAAACACACCCTGATTCAAATACCTAATCATTGAGTACACAAAGAACTTTCTATCTAACTGTCACATGGTATTAAAAAAATGAAATTCTGATGAACAATCCATTTGCTTTGTCTCCAATCAGCTCACTTCTGTCCCTTTATCTACTACAGGGGAGTAATGAGGAAAAGTTAGCAATGAAATCATAGATTACAACCCCGCACAGTCCAGTTGGCTACGATTTCCCAACCGGTACTTCAAATATTATTCCAAACTGGGCAGTGGTCAAAAGATCACGCTGAGGTGCAGGAGACTCATTGTTCAATCTCAGCCCCCTGCTGTCATGAGAACATATTATGATGTCAAACTGAAACTGTAGCGAACCAAGCTGTATTTATTTACCTACCTCTACGACCGATTTCAAATGAATCCAAACAATCACAATATTGATAAACATTATCTTTTCTTCAATGCTAGAGGGGGGTCAGATTAAAAGGACCATCCCAATTTAAGACAGATATTGTGCGCTCCAAGACAGATGGAGAGCGTTTACATGCACTTAATAACCAGATCATAGTCGGATTTGTGCGGTTATCCCATTATTCAAGTGGTCATGTAAACAGGATGCTCTGATTTCTCAGATCCGGATTTGAAATCTGAATAAGATAGATGATTTTTAGCCCAGTAATCGGATTTTTTTGTGTATGTATCCGGTTAGTCGGACTTCAATCGGTTTTCTGTAATCCGACAAGGTTGACAGATCCATTTATTCCGAGAGACTTTGCTTTCTGGGGCTTCTTTTTTCAATTGACCTGATGGATTATTTTCTCGTGGGATCTGGCAACCCCGGATTAAACCCAGCACGCAATTAAACTCGGCAAAATGGCTACCAAACACTTTTGGGAAGACTCTGAATCGGATTATTACCTGTGTCAAGTAAACCTGCAGTTTTCCAACTCTCTGGTTACCCAAGTGCATGTAAACTCGTTGATCAGATTACCGACAAAATCTGATTTTCTGCAGTTATCTAATGAAGTGCTTGTAAACACACTATGATCAACTAAAGCTGGGAGTGGAGAGAGCTGGAGGTAGGGAGGGAGTAGTGGAGTGGCTGGATTAAACATTAAAAACGTAATTGTTGTAAGAAACAAAATGTCACTGTTGGCACTGAAATAAGAATGTAATGATAAAACAATACGCTTTTTTAATTCAGGGAGATTTTGGGAAGATCTAAAAAAATGCTTTGGGTGTGTGGTTGTCACAGAAGAGACAGCAAACCTACTGACTGATCATCAACACCAGCGACAGGTAAACAAACCCGTCAGGTTAAACAAGAGCAAACAATGCCAGAATAAAAAACCCCATCTGACTCACATCCTAAAACAGAACAATCCACAGGAAGGAGCAGATTCACTCTCAGCCTCTTCCAATGGCTTCAGGATGTCAGTTAATTCTACACCTACACCAGCACTCACTGTCATTGTCTTTCTTAATGTCGCTTTTAAAGCCACCAAACTGACATGATGAATGACTTGGTTCCATTAATTACATAATTTCATGTTGATGTTCCAAAAAAGATTCTCATATGACCTCTGTCACTAATGTTATTGACATGGTATCACAGCGGTGAGCGCTGTCCCCTCACTGGAGACCTAGATCTGAGTCCTGGCCTGGCTACTGTTCAGTCCATGTCTTCCTGGGTTTGTCTCCAGGGAGTTGGCACATTCTCCAGTGTGGCACATTCCAAAGACGTGTTAGGGCATCTGGCATCTCCAAAGTGTGCAGGTGTTGGTTTGGTTGTTTGTTTGGTTATTTAATGTCAATGGCCATTTCAGCAACACACACAAGGTTACATCAAGGCTAGTCATTTAGAGTAATCAATTAACTGTGGGAGGAAACTGGAGTATCCGGAGTAAACCCACAGAACATGCAGAAAGGACCCAGGCTGCTCCACCCTGGGATTGAACCCTGGACCTTCTTGCTGAGAGGTGGCGGTGCTACCGAGCCACTGTGCTGCCAGAGCGACATCAGTCTACACAGTCAGAATAATCCATCCAAGACTCGTTCATCCTTGCCTTAGACTAAGGGCAGAGCTGGGGGTTCATAGTCAAAGAGTCTTATGGTGATCAGAGACGTTGGGTTGCTGTCTTCTGCCTCCCGTGGGGTTACCAATGTCTCATGTGATCCCTCTTGGCTGTGTTACCTACCAGTTCTCCTCTTTCTAGCTATGCTGCTATAGCTAATGCTGCCGGGGTCTCATGCTACACATGGCATCTGTGATTGTTAATAAACACTGTGCTCTTAATCAATAACTAACTACATTTCCTGTCTTCTCTCCGAGCTGTGTTCCGGTACCAGTTCCAGCCCCACACATGATGTTCATCCGCTGCAGCTCCACTCAAGCTGCTTCCCTCATCAGCTCCAGCCCCATCATACCCGGGCCACTTAATGCCGATGTGCATACTTCACATTTTTTTCAAACTATGACTCCAAGACTTTACTTTCGTTCTTCAATTTATCATCTACGCCGCCCAAGGAGGTTGGGTCCCTTTGAGTCTTGGTCCTCCCAAGGTTTCTTCCTATAACACTTAGGGAGTTTTTCCTTGCCACTTTCGCCCTAGGGTTGCTCAATTTGGGATTGGACGTAGTTATTAGGAGATAACCTAAACTTGTAAAGTTGCTTTGAGACAATGCTCCATTGTAAAAAGCGCAATATAAATAAATCTGACTTGACCTGACATTTAGTAACCATTTCTTAGAAACTATGTCCTTACACATGGCCTTTACTATTGTTTAGACCCTTTAACTGCATGCTGATGGTCTGAGTACAGGTGGAGGAATTCTTGGCTCCTCTGAGACTGGACAGAGAGGAACAGATCCCATCGATAATCAAGCCTCAAGCAATGGAACGTCCACTAATGAACGCCAAGTGTTTTAGTGGCATTCCGTATGTTCCATCAGAGCTGCACACAATACCCAGCTACTGTTCCACCACTTCCTCTTCCCCAGCTCTTACTTCCTCTGGGGGAAATGGGAATCAAAACACTCACAGCATGTGTTGGTGTGTGTGTGTTGTCCAGAGATGACGGGAAAGATGGAATCAGCCAGTGAAAAAGTAAAAGAGTGGTGAAATGCAGCTGAGCCTTTTGAGGACGTTCTGGCCTTTAGTCACAGCTATTCTCCTCACGCCCTGCAGACCACAAAATACACATCCCAACTCTCAACGCACACTCCCCAGCTCTAAACGCACACTCCCCAAGTCCCCAGCTCATGCTTTTCTAAACATCAGAGAACATTACACACAGCAGATCCCGTTTCGGCCCACGCAAATGGATAGGAGTCGAGGTAGTGAGAGCGTCTGTACAAGGACTTGTCTTTGTTTCGGAGAAATCAGGAGTCTTTAAACAGGTGTGTGTGTAGAGTTCAAGTCTCAAGAGCATAGAAACAGTGTTGAAAGACGGCTTGCATACAGTCCACACACACAAGCAAACAACTCACAAAGAAAGTGAAGCAAAAAAGCAACACCGACTTCCTTCTAATTACAGACACAAGCTTGTGGTTCTGGTTCTGGATTTATTAACAAGAAAAGTCCATGCAGAGTGTCACGTCAAGAACAGAACGTCGCTTGAAACATTTTGTCGCAAGGTTACGTTTTGAAATAAAGTTGCTAGAGGGGTCTAAAAAGTCACCAATTCCAGCAACAAAGTCGCCAAGTTCACAACACTGACGGTGCTGAAGATGCAAGGGGTTGTGTTCATGCCCTCTTTCACAATCATTGGCAAAAACAAAAGTAAAGCACCCAAACAGAAATTTTGGATTGCTGCAAAACTCAGCATGCAGTTCGGTCTCAGGCAGATATACAAATGACCACAGGTGTGGTCTGATTAGATACTGGGTCCCCTGCTGCCTTATGAAAAGGCTCTCGGATGCTACTTTTGGGTAGTGTACCTCTTGGTGAGAAACCGTTGACTGCTAGATATGCCTCGAAGTTCAAGAACAGAGTGTTCACATAGTCTAAAATATCTCATAGTCTAATATATAATATGTTTTGGCTGATTTAGGCTTATTTTTAAACCAGTTCAAACCTAAGAAAGACAAAGGAGTGACATGGTTTGACATCCTCTGAGAAGTTCTCAACTGTTGATTTTATATCCACTTGTATTTAGATTTTTTTTTTAAGCTAAAAGTATTATCAAATTTCATTTTAGCTAAAGGTACAGTGGGGCAAAAAAAATATTTAGTCAGACACTGATTGTGCAAGTTCTCCTACGTAGAAAGATGAAAGAGGTCTGTAATTTTCATCAGAGGTACACTTCAACTATGAGAGACAAAATGAGAAAAAAATCCAAGAAATCACACTGTAAAATTTCATTGTAAATTATGGTGGAAAATAAGTATTTGGTTAATAACAAAAGTTCAGCTCAATACTTTGTAACATAACCTTTGTTGGCAATGACAGAGGTCAAACGTTTCCTGTAAGTCTTCAGCAGGTTGGCACACACTGGATCTGGTATTTTGGCCCATTCCTCCATGCAGATCTCCTCTAGAGCAGTGATGTTTTGGGGCAAAATGGATTTTCAACTCCCTCAACAAATGTTCTATGGGGCTGAAGTCTGGAGACTGGCTAGGTCACTCCAGGACCTTGAAATGCTTTTTACGGAGCCACTCCTTCGTTGCCCGAGCGGTGTGTTTGGGATCATTGTCATGCTGGAAGACCCAGCCACGTTCCATCTTCAATGCTCTCACTGATGGAAGGAGGTTTTGGCTTAAAATCTCACGATACATGGCCCCGTTCATTCTTCCCTTAACACTTATCAGTCGTCCTGTCTCCTCTGCAAGAAAAACAGCCCCAACAATGATGTTTTCCCACCCCCCCTGCTTCACAGTAGATGGTGCAACTCAGCATTCTTTCTTCCTCCAAACAGCGACGAGTTGAAAGTTTTAACTCAAAACGTCTATTTTGGTTTCATTCATCATCTGAACCACATGATTATGCTCCCAATCGTCTTCTGGACATCCATATACTCTCTGGCAAACTTCAGACGGGCCTGGGACAGTGTACTGGCTTAAAGCAGGGGGACCACGCCTGGCACTGCAAATCTGAGTCCCTCGTCCTCCTCTCGTGTAGTTTTTTTCCTGATGTTAGCTTTTTTTACTTTGTTCCCAGCTCTCTGTCGTTCTGGGATTTTTGCTCATCCATCGTTCTCATGATCATTTTGACCCTCACGGAAAGAGATCTTGCGTGTGCCCCAGTCGGGAGATTATCAATGGTCTTGTATGTCTTACAGATGCTCCCACAGTTGATTTATTCTCACCAACCTGCTTGCCTATTGTAGATTCACTCTTCCCAGAATGCTGCAGGTCTACAATTTTCTTCCTGGTGTCCTTCGACAGCTCTTTAGTCTTGGCCATGGTTGAGTTTGGAGTCTGATTGTTTGAGGCTGTGGACAGGTGTCTTTTATACAGATAACGAGATCAAACAGGTGCCATTAATACAGGTAACGAGTCCAGGACAGAAGAGCTTCTTAAAGAAGAAGTTACAGGTCTGTGAGAGCCAGAAATCTTGCTTGTTTGTGGTTGACCAAATACTTATTTTTCACCATGATTTAAAATTAAATTCTGTGATTTCCTGGAGTTTTTTCTCATTCTGTCTCTCATAGTTGAAGTGCACCTCTGATGAAAATTACAGACCTCTCTCATCTTTCTAAGTAGGAGAACTTGCACAATCAGTGGCTGCCTAAATACTTTTTTGCCCCACTGTATTACCAAATTTTATTTTTAGTTAAAAGTATTACCAAAATGTATTTTTAAACTAAAACTACAACCATATACTATTTTTTATCTAAAATAATATTTTTAACTTAGTGAAAAATGACCAGGTTCAGGACCTCGGCCTCCTCTTGGCTGGCTGTGGGTACGAGTCTCTGACTAGAAACCAGAAGGCTGCGAGTACAAATTTCAACAAGCTGCCACTGCTGGGCCCTTAGTCAAGGTCCTACAACTCCTCAGCTTAAAACGGTGTCATTCTGGATAAAGACATCTTCTAAATGTAACTGAAATGTGTTCAGTAGGGCTGCGCGAAAAAATGGACTTTGTATTTCGTAATTTATATTTCATCTGATTTTATATTAAACCACGTGGAATATCGGAATATGCAATGTATATTGCAATGTATCGTGGCATAGTTGTATCGTGAAGTCCTTTCCAAAACCCACCCCTAGTGTGCAGTATTACATAAATTAAATGTCACAGTTAGAGCAGTGGTTATTCGCGGAGGCTGTGTTGATGCTTTGAAGCTTGAAGCACCCATGTTCGATCACTGCCTCCATTTACATGTCATGTGGCCATGTCTGTGCGGGTTTCCTCTGAACACTCTGGTTTCCTCCCATCTTTCAAAACATGCCAGTAAGTGACCTGGTTAGTCGAAATTGCCCCTAGTGATGAGTGTGTGGTCCCACTTTCTGCTGTGTGCATAATGCAATAATCATTTCTCTTAAGTTGATACCAGTAGAAGTTCCCAAGAATGTGAGGCGCTTGTAGGTTGCTGTGCTTTCACTCTTATGTCCAGCCCATCCCGAGCCAGTTCGATGGGACTGTGGTGGCCTAGCGGTTAAGGTCCAGGGTTCAAAACTCACCTCTGCAAAGCTGTCACTGATAAAAACGTCCATAACCCACAACTGCATGGACTGACAGACTCTATCAGTTGTGTGTCACTTTGAATAAGAGCATCTGCTGAATGACTAAATATAAAGTGCTGAAAATGTGCTGGATGGGTCATTCTATGATCTGAAGCCTGGTGTCTTGTTCTCGTCTTCTACAGTAGTTCAACTGTATTGGTGTAGGATGAACCCCTGACCGCAAAACAGTAGACCAGAGGGCATTGCATGGTATTACAACATTCTCTGGTAGCCCTGGTTTAGGACTTGGTATTTTTCTCAGCATGACAACATCAATTTACCACAACCTGAAAAAACAGTGTGTCCCCATGTGTCCTTTGACCTTCAAAGAGTCACCGAAACATATCTAAAGCAGATTCTTAATAAATAAATTGTACGCCATACAAAACAGAAACAGCAAATCTAGGTTTCCGCAGCTTGTCAGCTTTCATGACTGAACTAGGGGCAATACGATACGATTATATCACGATACATTGCGATACGATGCACATGGCGATACATTGTGATATTCCACATAGTTCAGAGAAAAGAAGTTTACACCCCATTTAAAACGTAATTTTTCATCCTTCAAAAAAATTGAGCTGAAAGTCGATGTAGTATATTGCGAAAATAAATATCGCAAGACTGAACAGCCCAGGGAGACATCTTTCTTTTTCAAAACTTGACGTGCGATTTTTCTTGTATAAAAATTGGAATCGTTGTGAACAGAACTTAAGACTGCATTAAGTCGCAGATTGGAAATGGTCCCACGCGTCTTCCCCTGGTAAACCTGACTGTCTTATACATTTGTAATGCGCATACTTTGCATGTTTGTTGCTACATGAAGCACGCCCATGTTCATGGTTAGACTGAGCCAGCGTAGTTCTTCTGAAAGTCCCAGCCGCATTAACCAATTTCCCACTCTGATCTACATTTCAGTTGAAACTCACAGCAAAAGCGACTCACAGCCCGAGCCTCCACGACCAGCAAACCCACAGATTAACCACATACACACTCATAGCTGTGGCAGGTCTAAGAGCTACAGCAAAGCATATACGTTCAGCGCAGAGCGAGTCTCTGCCTGTTTGCTGTGATGAACCTTCTTAAAGTTGGGAGAGGGATCTCCTGTCCACCTTTATTGTCAGGGATCATTTCGTAAGAGACGCAGACATGGGAGATGAAAGAGTGCGAGACACATGGACATGGTCAAGGCCGGTGTCCTGTCACACAGCTGCTTGACCTTCACAGATGTACACTGCCAAGTCAACTGCCATGCTCCTCCGCGCACACACCAAAAACATTAGGTAATGGCATGACACCGAAGTCCAACAACTGTCGAGCACTATATAAATACAGAGAAACGTGTGTCGTTTATGTTTGTAAAGCCCAGCACACAGGAAGCAGCTGCTTCTGTCAATCAGCCTTCCTTTTCTGAAGAATTAGACCACACTGCTCAGGCTTCAGTCTCTGTGCAGGAGGCAGACGGTCTGAAAGGCTTAAATATGAAAAGCCACTAATGCTGCTAATAAATAAGCAGGCAGCAACGTGTATGCTGCAATCTGTGAGATGGCAAAGCGAGTTCTGCCAGGCTTCATTTGAAGGGGTGATGCAAGAGAACATTCTGAAGAGAATCAATCCCATTGTAA
This sequence comes from Ancistrus triradiatus, assembly GCA_025084515.1. Lineage (NCBI taxonomy): Eukaryota > Metazoa > Chordata > Actinopteri > Siluriformes > Loricariidae > Ancistrus > Ancistrus triradiatus. Next base: position 35,878 of record JAJAGP010002740.1, read on the forward strand.
AACTCTTGAAGCCCTTATCCAGCCCTTTGGGATTAATGAATGTCATTACATCAGTTGTCTTCGCTAAATTTGCTCAGAGAAGGACCAGAAGTACAAACAGTTATCCTTAAGTTTTCTTAAAATGGAAGACATACAAGACCATTGATAATCTCCCTCGATATAGGGCCCCACACAAGATCTCATCCCGTGGGGTCAAAATGATCATGAGAACGGTGAGCAAAAATCCCAGAACTACACGAAGGGACCTGATGAATGACCTGCAGAGAGCTGGGACCAAAGTAACAAGGCTACCATCAGTATCAGACTACGCCAAGAGGGACTCAGATCCTGCAGTGCCAGGCGTGTCCCCCTGCTTATGCCAGTACATGTCCATATAGAGCATATGGATGATCCATAAGGGGATTGGGAGAACATCATGTGGTCAGATGAAACCAAAATAGAACTTTTTGGTTTTGAGTTGCATCCCAAGAACACCATACCTACTGTGAAGCATGGGGGTGGAAACATCATGCTTTGGGGCTGTTTTTCTGCAGAGGGGACAGGACGACTGATCCGTGTTAAGGGAAGATTGAACGGGGCCATGTATCGTGAGATTTTAAGCCAAAACCTCCTTCCATCAGTGAGAGCATTGAAGATGGAACATGGCTGGGTCTTCCAGCATGACAATGATCCCAAACACACCGCTCGGGCAACGAAGGAGTGGCTCCGTAAAAAGCATTTCAAGGTCCTGGAGTGGCCTAGCCAATCTCCAGACCTCAGTCCCATAGAAAATTTGTTGAGGGAGTTGAAAGTCCGTGTTGCTCCAAAACATCACTGCTCTAGAGAAGATCTGCATGGAGGAATGGGCCAAAATACCAGCTACAGTGTGTGCCAACCTGCTGAAAACTTACAGGAAACGTTTGACCTTTGTCATTGCCAACAAAGGTTATGTTACAGAGTATTGAGGTGAACTTTTGTTATTGACCAAATACTTATTTTCCACCATAATTTACAATTAAATTCTTTAAAAATCAAGCCTCCAAACCTGTTATCTGGGATGACACTATTGTAACTATTTATTAGATATTCCTGTTCAACTGCTCCTCATCACAAATTCCTTCCTTCTAATTACGGGGAAATGGTTGTTTGGTTTACAGCAGCGGTGTAAAGACGCAAAATTGTTGGGAGATTGACGAGGTCACATCCGTTCTGTTCACGACATCTGATGCAGCTGCATTATCTAAACACCAGAGGGCGCAGTCATTCGTCACGCTCCCATACACGTTAAGTGTAGTAATGACACATCATTTTGAATTGTTTATTCTTCAGAAATTAAAAGGAATGTTTTCTCGGTTACTGAAACTATAGTGAAGCTTTAAAATTGCATTTTCGTTAAAATTTTTAAACTTCTGCTTCTAGTAATCTGTCTTAATTGCACGCAACTAACGGGTTTTGTTTACAGAAAATGTGCCAAGGTCACAGCCAAGCCATTGAAACCACTACATCTTTAAACGTTAACATATTTCAAATTAATGTTTTAGCGATATACGTACACGCAAGATTAGAGGACAGAGGTAACAAACACAAAGTATTTAACAGGCTTGGTCATGACCCTGGCAGTACTCAAAGCTGTTCACACACAATAAAAGGTACATATAAGAACTATATCTAGGAGTCACAGACGTGACTTCAAAGCATCGGCCCACACAGGCTTCCTAAAGCTCCTCTGCTACAGCACTCTGTCATCGGCTGTATAACGTACTGAGAGAGTAATTAGGATCAGCCAAACACATGGTCAACATTACACTGATGTATTTTTGTAATATTCTCCATACACTCAGCTAATCTAGCTGGAACGTGGGAGTCCAGATCTGAGAGGTCTGACCCCCCCATCCCCACCCCCCCACACACACCGTGAGCCGCTCCTCAGCTGTGTGTTTGGATAGCTGTCCGAGACGTGCCTCTCACATAGCGTAACACAGCCTGTGGCTTGAGCTTCAACACACACACACACACACACACACACACACACACACACACACACACACACACACACACACACACACACACACAGGCTGCAACCCAAACAACATTGTACTGCACTAAAGTCAAATGTATTCATATAATACAATTATCATATATAAATATATAGTGAGTCAAAAAAGTATTTAGTCAGACACTGATTGTGCAAGTTCTCCTACTTAGAAAGATGAGAGAGGTCTGTAATTTTCATCATGGCTACACTTCAACTATGAGAGACAAAATGAGAAAGAAAAATCCAGGAAATCACATGTAAATTGTAAATTATGGTAGAAAATAAGTATTTGGTCAATAACAAAAGTTCAACTCAATACTTCGTAACATAACCTTTGTTGGCAATGACAGAGGTCAAACATTTCCTGTAAGTCTTCACCAGGTTGGCACACACTGTAGCTGGTATTTTGGCCCATTCCTCCATGCAGATCTCCTCTAGAGCAGTGATGTTTTGGAGCTGTTGCTGGTCAACACGGACTTTCCAGGACCTTGAAATGCTTTTTACGGAGCCACTCCTTCGTTGCCTGAGCGGTGTGTTTTGGGATCATTGTCATGCTTGGAAGACCCAGCGACGTTCATCTTCAATTACTCTCACTGATGGAAGGAGGTTTTTGGCTTAAAATCTCACAATACATGGCCCCGTTCATTCTTCCCTTAACACGGATCAGTCGTCCTGTCCCCTCTGCAGAAAAACAGCCCAAGGCATGATGTTTCCACCCCCATTCTCATAGCTTCACAGGTAGGTATGGTGTTCTTGGATGCAACTCCGCATTCTCTTCTTCCTCCAGTTGAGTTTTTTAACCAAAAAGTTCTATTTTTGTGTTTCATCTGACCACATGATATTCTCCCTCCTCCCTGTTCTCTCTGGATCATCCATATGCTCTCTGGCAACTTCAGACGGGCCTGGACATTGTACTGGCTTAAGCAGGGGGGCAACGCCTGGTTACTGATGGTAGCCTTTGTTACTTTGGTCCCAGCTCTCTGCAGGTCATTCATCAGGTCCCTCCGTGTAGTTCTGGGATTTTTGCTCACCGTTCTCATGATCATTTTGACCCCACAGGATGAGATCTTGCGTGGAGCCCCAGATTGAGGGAGATTATCCATAGTCTTGTATGGTCATTTTCTCACAATTGCTCCCACAGTTGATTTATTCACACCAACCTGCTTGCCTATTGTAGATTCACTCTTCCCAGTCTGCTGCAGGTCTTGGCCATGGTTGAGTTTGGAGTCTGACTGTTTGAGGCTGTGGACAGGTGTCTTTTATACAGATAACGAGGTCAAACAGGTGCCATTAATACAGGTAACAAGTGGAGGACAAAATAGCTTCTTAAAGAAGTTACAGGTCTGTGAGAGCCAGAAATCTTGCTTGTTTGTGGGTGACCAAATACTTATTTTCCACCATGATTTACAATTAAATTCTTTAAAAATCCTACAATGTGATTTCCTGGATTTTTTTCTCATAGATGAAGTGTCCCTATGAGGAAAATTACAGACCTCTCTCATCTTTCTAAGTCGGAGAACTTGCACAATCAGTGGCTGACTAAATACTTTTTTGCCCCACTGTGTTGTATAATACAATTCAATAACATTAACAAAGCACTCATGATTAAAACCTTACTATGTCATTTCTAATTTCTTGTCCAGCAACCGTACATAATGTTTGTTATTATTTTATATACAGTCCCCTAGATGCGGACCTTCGACTAACGAACTTTAAAAAGTGCAAACATTCGTGAGCAGTACACTGGAGATTATTTAAATAAGTGCTAAATTAAAAACTGCATTGGAATTATAAGTTGCGTGTAGGAGCGGTAGGTTAGTTCACATCTCTGGCACTTAAAGGTGAGCAGAATGTTGTTGTTTACTCAGTCTCAGTCATATTCAGGCTTTGTCAAGAAGTGGTCGTGTTTCCAACTGTCACGCCTGGGCAGAAAGCGGGAGATGAACACTAGAAGCCGGTACAGAGCAGATCTTTATTAAGCAATATGGAGTAAGCAATATGCATTCTTCTTAGCAATATGGAGTATTTTTTTGAAATGCCACAACTTTACCCATTCACTCAACCCTAGAGAGTGATCTTGGAATAAACACCGTGCAGTGGTACGGTACGACAGCCCAGTCATACCCACATTACTTTCGAGACAGTAAACATTAACTCCTGGTTTATAACCCACAGCTTCAGGGCTTACTACTGTACTGAGCCTTTTATAAAGGGTTTGCTGGATGAAAAGTTTACAACGTAGTTAAACTGCACAGATGGTAACAAGGAAGGTTGCCAGGTATTCTCACCTGAAAATCCTCCAGAGGGAACTGTAACATGTCTCGGAGAACATCGCTGAGAATCTGGGTCTTTCTCTGGATCAGCACGTTCTCGTAGTCCAGCGGCTCAATCAGACGTGGTTTCAGCTGCAAACACACACACACACACACACACACACACACACACAATCACATTCAGTGACTACAGTAATGCATGAGGTGCTCGTGTACCCCTTCACCACAGGAACCCGAATTCAAGTACCGGCGATTCGTTCAGACTGGGCCAGGGATCATGAGCAGACAATACCGAACGGATCATTCCCCAGTGCTGCAAAAGCAACCCCTGACAGGCAATGCGACTGACTGGCAACCCATCCAGGGCACGCTAGCACTTGTGGCCTGTTTTCTCCGCTCACCAGGAAAGGGCAGTGTTCAAATTGGAATAATAAATAACGTAAATGAGGTGCTAAGGTGGTGCAGGTCCACTACCCTACCACCTTCATGCCCAGCCATGCCATGGACTGGCCTCCAACCCAGGGAAAGCTTCCACCCGTGCCCCCACAAACCTACATATAAAAATATAAATATTAAGACACTGAAAAGCAGTACTGCTTCATGGTAGAGAGCTCTTTGAAAGGAGGCCAGGGGTTTGAGATATTATCAACATCCTGTGAAAACTTGCATTTCAAAGATCTCTTACAACTCAGTAAAATGAAAAAAAAAGTTAAGACTCAAAATAAACAACAAAGCACCAAAGTGCTTTTGAGCATGGTAGGAAGACGAAGGGGGTGAAATCGATGAAGGAAGATTCATACAGATATATTTTTTAAATATGATACAAAAGAGAGTCCAGACAAAAGGGAAAGGGAGTGTGTGTAAAGTGATCTGCTCTTTTTGGGTGTAACTGACAGACGTGTGTGTAGGTGTTTTTTCCAAGATGTGAGGATGTATTCCATTGTCCATACAGCTTAAACAACTCTCCAGAGGAATGAGCTCTCAAGCTCTCAGCTACTTCTGCCTGTAAATAAGGGCTGAACATCTTACTTGCTGTACATCTTCAGGCTTGCTCAATTTGGAATTGGATGTAGTTATTAGGAGATAATCTAAACTTGTAAAGTTGCTTTGAGACAATGCTCCATTGTAAAAAGCGCTATATAAATAAATCTGACTTGACTTGACTTGACTTACTCAATCGCTCACTTTCTAAACTCTATTAATCCAGTTCTGGGACGAGGGCCATCAGGCCACAAGTCCATCGCAGGGCACATGCACAGGACCAAGACCACTCCTGGAAATTGAACCCAGGTCCTTCTCGCTGTGAAGCAACAGGGCTGCCCACCGAGCCACTGAATTCCAAACAGAGCATCAAAATGGACTGTGATGGCCTAGCGGATAAGGTACTAAACAATGGACCAGAAGGTCCAGGGTTCAAATCCCACCTCTGCCAAGCGTTTGGATCCTTGGTAAAGACCCTTAACTCACAATTTACACTTACATTTACAGCACTCTTACAATCCAAGCAATTGTGGGTTAAGGGTCTTGCTCAAGGACCCAACAGTGGCAGCTTGGCAGAGGTGGGATTTGAACCCTGGACTTTCTGGTCCATAGTCCAGTACCTTAACCGCTAGGCTACCGCAGTCCCCCAAACCAGGAATCCTAACAGCTAGGATTACTTGGATTGTAAGAATGTACCAATTCTAAGTCGCTCTGTAAATGTAAGAAGTGAACTTTGAACGTGGCATGGTTGTTAGTACTGTTCCAGAATTTGCTGATACTGGGATTCTCACACAGCCATCTCCAGGGTTTACTGAAATGGTCCAAAAAAGGGAAAATCTCCATTGAGGGCAGTAAACATGCCTTGTTTGTGGCCAGAGGTCAGTGAAGAATGCAGACTGGTTCGAGCTGACAGAAAGCCAACAGTATGTTGGATAACAACTTGTTACAACCGAGGATGCAGAAGACACCTCAATGCACAACATGTCAAACCCTGAAGCATATGGACTACAGCAGCAGAACTACACCGGGTGCCACTCCGGTCAGCTAAGAACTACAATTCACAGAGTCTCACCAAAACTGGATAGCAGGAGATTAGAAAGATGTTGGGTCTGCTGACTCTCAGTTCTTCTGCAACATTTGAATGGTTGGGTCAGGATTTGACATAAACAGCATGAAAGCACGAATCCATCCTGCCTTGTATCAACGTTTCAGGCTGCTAGTGGTGATGTAATGGTGTGGGGGAGATTTTCTTGGCACGCTTTGCGCCCTTCAATACCGACCATCGCATCACTGAAACTCCATAAAGTACACAGCGGCGTAAGCTGAAGGAATCAGAGGAGGCTCAACAATAGGACATGACTGAATAAGACCGGTATGAGACTCCACCAAGCTCCAGTAATAACGCTCTTCTACAGGACTGGTACATCTGAGGGTCTGGATGCAGCGCTCCTTGGTCAGTGAGATCGCAGTCTGCTCTGCATCTGGACCTGATATGCACTGCATGATGTCAGCAGGATCTCCATCGAGACCAAATACCTTTGCTGATCACGCCATCACACACATGCACACTAAATCACCAATCTCACAGGAATGACCGAGGAGTGATCGTACACAGATTTACACACTCATGCACGCCTGCATGAGCATGCAGGTGTGCACACACAGTCAGACAGGTGAGTCAGTGATGAGGAGACTGCTGATAACAGGGAAGACACAGCATGTTCCTCACAGCTGATAACATCACACCGAGCATGGCTTACTCACCCGGGTGAATAAGTGTGTACTTTAGCTTAATCATAAGCCCACAGAAGCTATATAGATAGAACTGGGATGACAGTCAGATGACAGACAGGTGACATTTTGGCATCATGTGCCACCACGTCGCCCATCATAGGTATGCATCAAGACACGAGGAACACTTCTCGTTTCAGTTTCCATCTCATTCTTGCATGTTCCACTCAGCCTACCTACTATAAGGGGTTTTTCTGACTGGTCTTCCTGACTGTTATCCAGGTACTGGGTCGGGTTTCGTATGTTGTTTCCCACATCTAATAACCCATGTGTTCAAGTTCAAAGCAAAGCAGGCTGTTTTAACCCTGATTATCGTGGTCAGGGTCACAGAAGAAGGTCTAGAGCCTTGCCTGTAATTCACCCGGCACAGGCACAGGTACACCCTGGGTACAGTTCAGTCAAGTTCAATTTCAACATTCAAAACGATTGCAAAGCGGCATGTGTTATCTATGATGCTATTTTTGGGCGGCACAGTGGCTCGGTGGGTAGCACCGCCGCCTCACAGCAAGAAGGTCCTGGGTTCAATCTCAGGGTGGAGCGGCTTGTCTGTGTGGGATTACTCCGATTTCCTCCCACAGTCCAAAGACATGCTTTAAGTTAATTGATTACGCTAAATTGACATTGACTTGAGTGTATATATGACTACCGTATTTTTCGGACCATAAGGCAAACTTAAAATCCTTTAACTTTCTCAAAAATCGACAGTGCGCCTTAAAATGTGGTGCGTCTAATGTATGAATTAATTCTGGTTGTGCTTTCTGACCTAGAACCGATTGTAGATGGTACACGGCGCTCATAAATCTGTCAAAATGTTTTTGCATGGCCTTGGTAAATTACGAAGCTTGCGGCCACCATAGTGCGCAGCATCGCGGAGTAATACCTATGTGCTTCAGCATTAGGGTACATGCATTCATTCATTCATTCATTCATTTTCGAAGTGGATTTCAAACTCAGTGCCATCAGTCACGCAGTACAACATGGACATAGAGCAGCTGCGAGAGAATTCAACATTAACGAATCAATGATACGGAAGTGGAGGAAGCAAGAAGACGCCCTGCGCCAGGTAAAGACCAAACTGAGCTTCCGACGGAACTTAAGAGTTTTGTTTCATTTAATGCGTCTCATAACCCGGTGCGCTTTATGTATGAAAATATATCCGTTAGCAGCCGATCGTTGATATTGCATCTTATAATCCGGTGCGCTTTATGGTCCGAAAAATACGGTAGTCTTGATGTAACCTTGTGTGTGTTGCTGAAATGGCCACTGATGGGAATGGGGACGTTAAATAAACTAAATAAACAAACAAACGATCATATTTTATACGTCCGTATTAAGGAAGCATCTATCTGCCAGGACCGATGTGTCATGTGATCACATACGTCATCACGTAGTTCTGTTTTGATACGCTCCGCTACAGCATTAGCGTAAACAGGTGCTGAAAAGTTTAGCTCCACTTTCAGAGAAAAGGCTAAATACAGTGTGTGCGCAAAGAATGTTCTAAAGAATGTTTATCCTCTAAAATGGCATAAAATCAGACACCAGAATGATACTGAGCTTCAGCGCTGTACCAGGTTCATCTGCCTGCGATCTACTAGCTCAAATGCTGCACTAGCCAGAATCCAACGCTGGCAGCATGGAGGTGAGACTAAATAGTCCAGTACATTAAGTGGAAAGTCACCACAAGGTGTTCATTTTGGCAGGGCAAGTTCTAAACTATAATAGTCAGAATTTTTGGAGCCCTCAACTAATTACCAACTTTACTCATTTTAATTACTAACCTGCCTGGGATTCATAAAGTGATCTATCCATCTACAGTACCAGTCAAGTTTGTACACACGTTTACTTGTATTATTTTCTACATTTAATATTAATATTGAAGACATCAAAACTATGAAGGGCCACGTATGGAATTATGTTGTAAACAAAAAAAGGGTTAAACGAACTACAATATGTTTTATACTTCAGATTTTTCAAAGTAGCCACCTTTTGCTTTGATGACAGCTCTTGGCATTCTCTGTCAGCTTTAAGGTCATCATCTGGAAAGGGTTTCAATTAACAGGTGGGCATCGTCAAGGGTTAACCTGAGAACATGCCTTCTTAATGTGTTTGAGACCATCAGGTTTGTTGTGCAGAGGTATGACTGAAACAGAATCTGAAGTATAAAACTTAATCCAGTTTGTTTAACACTTTTTTGTTTACTACATGATTCCATACATGTTCCCTCGTAGTTTTGATGTCTTCAGTATAAATCTAGAATGTAGAAAACATTCAAAAATAAGGAGAAACACTGGGGAGGTGGTGTCCAAACTTTTGACTGGTACTGTAGATATCTATCTAACTAAACAAGCATCAATAGTGGAGAGTTTAGCTAATTGGAAAAAGTTTATTTATTATTAATTACTTCCTCTGGGTCAAACGTAGGGGTGCATATCGGAAAGGACTTCCCGATACGATACGCATCACGACACATGGGTCACGATAGGATTATATCACGATGCATATTGTGATATATTGCGATATTCCACATAGTCCACTGAAAATATAAAACCAGTTGAAATAAGTTACGGTGTACAATCTGAGTCATCTTAATACATCACATCATACTGATAATTCAGCAAACACATTGAGTCAAAACACTGTACAAGAGTGGAGATCGATAAATAAAAAAAAATCGATATTTTGAGCTGAAAATCGATGTAGTATATCAAGAAAATAAATATCACGATATATTGCTGTAACGATATTTTAGCACAGCCCTAGTCAAACGGTCAAACTGAATATTGCGTTATCCGGTGATCAATATTTAGGTTTATTATTTCAACACTGAGTAAAACACTGAAGTACAAACAACATGTACAGTAGTAAAGACCATTGTAATTTAAATTTAAACGCAAGAATGAAGGAAGGGCAGGGCCCAGTCACTCAGGATGGAGGATGTGCCCAATCATTGTCCCTACAGGGAGTCTTTTCTGCAGACTCAAAAAGCATCAAAACGGCCGCTGATGTTTGGACACATGCTTTCGCAAAGACATCAAATGCTGTTATTGTGGCTAAGCTACTATTCAGGCAGGACTGTGGAATGTGTACAGATCCCAGTGTGGTGCGGTCCGCTGGGTGTGTGCACATCACTCCCACTGTCGCTTGAGGGTGCGCTGATGTTTCCCATATGCTTCTGTCAGTGACTCACCCACACACCACGGACTCAAACGCTTCATTCACTGAGCAGCATCAGCAGAGGAATCGCTTATTCACATGTCTTTAGACAGAACACTTCTGCTTCTACTAACCAAAGTCACCCTAGTGTAACAAAACAAAAAAAGGGCAGGGCCTTCCACCTGGGTCAGGCATTATATGAAAACAAGATTGGCTGTGTCTGAGGGAGAGGCGGTGTTGCAACAACAATTCCATCCAGCCCTGTGGCGAACTGGCTTCACGTCTAAGGCAGACTTTCTATAGGAATAAGCAGCAGAGCATCAGAGACCCTGACCAGCAAAAGTGGGTTCAATCGTGAAAGAAATACAAAAATAACAATAATGCATGTATGCACCATTTAAAGAGCACAGGATGATCAAGTCAGATTTATTTCTATAGAGCTTTTTACAATGGAGCATTGTCTCAAAGCAACTTCACAAGTTTAAATTCTCTCCTAATATTTACATTCAACCCCAAACTGAGCAAGCCTAGGGCGACAGTGGCAAGGAAAAACTCCCTAAGTGTTATGAGGAAGAAACCTTGGAAGGACCAAGACTCAAAAAGGGACCCGACCTCCTTGGGTGGCATGGATAACTGCAGGGTGCATAGAACATAATCTGTACTAAATAAGGTTTAATCTGTTTCCACACACGCCACTGTAGCCTGGCTAAGAGGTGGAACATCTGTACTAATGCTCCTGTCACAGACCCGAACAGCTGGTGTGGTTAGCAGAGCAGATGCTCATTTATGGTGTAACACTGGGGACTTGGAAAGACAAAAAAAGGTAGAAAAGTGTTTACAGCAATGCTTACAGCACTGCGCTATGGGAGCATATAATAAGGATAAACTGAAAAGCAAAACCAAAGAGAAAGGATTCAGTTAAACACCATGCTTGTTTTCCATATGGAGCTAACGTTGTTCTACTTGCGCTACCACAGAACCAGCTCCCAAGATCCAAGGAAGGCAAGGAAAGTTAATTTGTATAGCATACACAGTTTCCTACAGGTTTCTTTAATCTTCATTGTATTTGTACTTTGTATTTCAAACTAGCCTTACGTGGTAGTGTTATATAAACATTTTATAGCTTACTGTGAATTGTTACCTTTGCATAGCCACACCTTATTTGTTGTGGACCTACTTTATCAGCATTAAAGCATATTCAGGATGAAATTAAAGGACTTCTTTTATTCATTTTGCTGATTTAGTCTGTGGTTAAAAAAATATTCTATAAAAGCAATAGAGCACTTGAGGTTGTGTTATCGCGAATAACATCCTGGCTGTGATTATCTATGGCACTGGCCTTCATGTCTGCCATGATGTCACTCCCTCTCATGTTCTACTGCTTAAGTATAAAACACAACACAACAGGGAATTTATGGAAAACATGCCGTGCAGTGAGAAGAGAGTGTAGGTTTAGAGTTCAATCATAATCACATGAAAAGAGCAAAGTTTTTAACCTGGATTTAAACATCTCTAAATTTGTGGCACATCTCAGATCTCCTGACAGTTTGTTCCAGTTGTTGCAGGGTAACGGCTAAATACTGTTTCAGTATATTTAGGTTTAGGACATACTAAAGAACACCGAAGCTCAGACGTTCGAAGCCCCTGGAGACCTGGAGCGTGATCTAATCTTGAGGAACTGAGACATCAAGAACCTGGGGAGAGATCCAGGGAGCGAGGTGAAAACCGGGAGTGAGAACATGCAACCCGCCAAAAAACCTCTCCTCACAGGAGGGAGGACACAAACCAGAATGGTTAGGTACATAGCAGGGCTGTAACGATACACTCTGCTCACTATCCGATTCGATTCACAATATGATGTTCTCGCGATTATTGAGTTTACATTCTATAGAAGACCTTCCTTCTTTAATCCGCTGTTATTAAAAGAAATGACTAGAACTACATGCTCTACTGTACACTGGAGCCTGGCCAAAAAAAAAAAAAAGTTCACTAATATTTCGTTGGACCGCCTTTAGCTTTGATTATGGCATGCTTCCACAAGCTTCTGCAATGTCACAACATTTATTTCTGTTTTCCAAAAGATCTTGTACTGATGATGGGAGATGTGTTCAGGATAGAGTACAGGTTCTCAATTCCGAGACAGTCTGAGGTGAGGATTATTAGGTAGGGACTGTAGTAGCCTAGCGGTTAAGGTACTGGACTTTGGACCAGAAGGTCCAGGGTTCAAATCCCACCTCTGCCAAGCTGTTGGGTCCTTGGTCCTAACTCACAATTTACATTTACATTTATAGCATTTAGCAGACGCCCTTACAATCTTACAATCCAAGCAATTGTGGGTTAAGGGTCTTGCTCAAGGACCCAACAGTGGCAGCTTGGCAGAACAATTGCTTGGATTGTAAGATTGTATCAATTCTAAGTCGCTCTGGATAAGCACGTCTGCTAAACGCTGTAAATGTAAATGATTATTGGTTGAACTGCACAATGGTTCCACGCGGTGTGAGACGTTCCCTTGCTTATAGCAAGGCTGCCCTGTTCCGCTAGCAGAAGTTCTCGTTTCATGTTTCCACTGCGCCAGGAAGTAGAAATCTTCCCAAAAGTAACCTAGAGCTTCTTTAGGACAGACTGCAGTCTTTTCCAGATTAATGAGTTGAACAGGTGTCCATCTGACTTCCACTGCCATGTCTTTAGATGGGATCACGTTGCATTAGGATCTAACATTTCTTTTAAGACGTGGATTGTTTAAACAGTGGATAACCAGGACTGATTAAAGAAGGGCACAGATTGCAAGAAGCCTATATGTTCAAACAAACAGCGGCTCAACACTATGTTTATGTTCAATCAGCATTCAGTATTTCCTTATGGTAAGCTCAAACACAGCGTGCATGAGATGCCTGCACTTCTTTCTCTGTCATCCTGAGGTTCTTTGTTACATTTCTGGCGTCTTGCACTGACCTTGGCTGGATAGACACTTCTAACAAGAGTAGCAACAGATGAACCATCGGCACAAAAGTAAGCTTTAATATATAAATCTTCTCCAGTCTTATGAGCGTCTCTGGAGTTCCACTGAAATCTCATTTAATGCGATCATGTTGACCTTATGCTCTCATTTATTCCTAAGTAAATGGAAATATAAATATAAAAACCATACAGTCGTATGCAATGGTTTGAGCATCTCTATAAGTTAAACCACCATCTGGATGAGAAACACCTACAGTAAGTTCTAAGACCTAACGGGAAACCCAGCAGAAACACACCAATACATAAAAAGATTTTATTCAATTTTATTTTTCCCCATGTATCCAGGTCTGGGTTAGAGGGAAGTATCTATTGTGGAATTCACAGCTAAGCATGAACGAAGGCCAGTCCATTGCAGGGGTGGCTAGAGGGGTCACTGTTGCAGAATCAGTCAATGACATCAACCCCTGAAAACAGAAAACAGAAGACAGAAAACCCATCTGTCTGACATGTGCCTTGGCGATGCAGGCCTGGCCAGAAGTCACATAGGAACCGAACACAGCTCAGCACAGCGATAGGCTAGCAAACTGCCACTGCAACATACAAGTTGCCCTCCAGCACAACAAACAATCTGGGTCCTAGATGTCCCTTCTGGCTGGGTTGGGAGTCATATGCAGAAATGCTTAGCTATGTCTGAGGGAGCTGAGGCCAGACAATGATGGTCATATTCTGGGTCTGCAACAGAAACCTCTACCCACCCTTGCTTTGGACTGGCATCCCATCCAGGGCATGCTCATGCTTACACCAATGTACTCCAGGGATAGAGGCCCTGTGGCTATGACCATAAAGACGGGGTTAAATAAAATGTGAACATTGTGAATGTTTTAAACTGTAGGCGTTAAAATGTGTAGAGCTGTGTCATGTAAAAGTTTGTTCACTGCCCACAAGCTGGTGTTGTTCTTTTTGTTTAGACAGAAATGACACTGCATAAGAGAAAAAGTAGACATCACAGCTTTTTTCGCCATATTTAAGCTCTGTGTCGACTGAGACCGAATACTAATGTTAATATAACTAATATTAGTACTGATTTCAGATTAAAAATGGCTGAAGTTGTTGCAGAATTTTCTGCATTTCCAGCTGATATGTTAAATCTTGAACTGATGATTCTAACTAGACTACTTATCTAACTAAAACCAACTCATCAGCCAGCGTCACGTTCATAAGCATGTTGTACTCGAGGCTATACAGGACTTGCTCTTGTTAAAACCAGAGTTGAAGTTGATCCACTGAGATCCTATGCGTACACATTCCCTGATACAGATTGCCAGGCCCTTCATTTGTCCACTTGGTGTTTGTGTTGTTGCCATTGTCACTGACATGTGATCTTCCAGCACCACCATTTCACACACTGCTGCTTCCCAGTATTTGGTTTGCAACCACATCAAATGGCCTACATCATTTTATGAGCCCAGTCTAGGATTTGAACCCTTTCAGTATCAGGCTCTTGCCTCCAAGCCACTGGAGCTGCTGGGCAATCAATGGGGCAAATCCAAAATGACAAAAATCAATGTTGTTCTACTTAATGGTAATTTGTTCAGTTGACGAGTAGTAGTAAAATGTTCATAGTTAGTGTGTGTTTAATGTGAGACCAATTATTATGTACAGGGTTCAAATCTGGACAATGGACTGTGGTGGCCTAGCGGTTAAGGTACTGGACTATGGACCAGAAGATCCCTAGTTCAATTCCCACCTCTGCCAATCTGTCATTGTTGGGTCCTTGAGTAAGACCCTTAACCCACAACTGTTTGGATTGTAAGGTTGAAGCAGTTTGACGTCACTCTGGATATGGGCATCTGCGAAATGACTAAATGTTAATTTCCCATTTATAATGTAAGGAAAAGATGGCCAAGATAGTCGATACCCAAGAACACAGACAGGTGTTAGTCTGAGTTTTAGAGCAAACATTTAAATATGTTCATGATTATCTTTGTGTACAAGAATACTATGTCAGAGAATTTCTGTTTTTCCTGCCTTCACCCTCCAGCAATAAGCAGTGGCGAGCAGTTCTCACTTCTCACTTCTTGCTCATTTTCTCACCAATATCTTGTTGCCATTAAAAGTCGTATTTTGCCTTTTTGGATTTGCCCCATTTGTTGCCCAGGAGTCTCTGAGTAAATCCTTTCAATTCAATTACAGCAATTGTAGTGAAGTAGATTTACAAAACACGGGGTCTAGACCTCAAATCAGCAAAAACAGAAGTGGAATCCCTATTTTCCTCTGTTATACAAAGTTACAGACATTTTTCTGCTGTGATGTTATGATATCGATGATTACAGACACAGTATAACGACTACTTCTGACCAGACTACACCGCTCACGTTTATGGAAAATACATGAGACTGGAAAACATCTCATAACCTAATAAACTCCAGGGCGTACACCCAATACTGGATGGTTGATCCTTATAAGGATCTTGAATCAATTCATGATCCTGCTGTTCAGTAAACCCACTTTGTATTCCTCAACATAGGAAAAGTCATCAAAGTAGTTTCAGAAATGACTCCCAATAACTCCCAATGAAGACCTGAGCTATTAAATCCGATGCACTTGTTGCAGATGTGGACTCACCGCGGTCTGTGCGGCGTTGCTGCTCTGTTCTGGCTCAGAAGCAGACAGGGCTTTGAACTGCTGCGGAGACTCGATCACCATCTTCTGCCCTTTAATTGCCTTGCCCTGCATGGTTCGGCTTGTCAGACTGGCTTTTTAGCTCCAGAAAATCTAAACACTCCTTCAGTATTTCCAGTTACAATCCAGCAGCAGCGGAGGAAGCAGAGCACAGGCTGGAGGGAGCAGTCCGCATGTCCAACAGCAAGCAGTCATGAAACTCCACAGAGCGCAGAGAACTTCTGCTACTTACTCTCCTGAACTCCGTGAAACATGCAAGCAGCCACACCGCAGCCGAAGTTATTCTCTCTCACTGACATACAGAAAGCCCCTCCTACACTCAGCTGTGTTACTACACACACACACACACACACACACACACACACACACACACACACACACACACACACACACACACACACACACACACACACACCTCCCCCTAGGGTTATCTGAGACTATAGGATCTACCTGCTCACAAGTAACAATGCCCCATTTGAGAAAAAAAGAAGCTTTTCATGGTAGAGACAAATTACGCCCTACAGATGAAACTGGACATGTGTTTATGTCTTTGTTTGTACAGGTGTAAGGATATAGTGCTACAGTAGTGCTTGAAAGTTTGAGAACCCTTCAGAATTTTCTAGATTTCTGCATAAATATGACCTAAAATATCATCAGATTTTCACACAAGTCCTAAAAGTAGATAAAGAGAACCCAGTTAAACAAATGAGACAAAAATATTATACTTGCTCATTTATTTATTGAGGAAAATTATCCAATACTACATATTAGTGAGTGGCAAAAGTATGTGAGCCTTTGCTTTCAGTATCTGGTGTGACCCCCTGTGCAGCAATAACTGCAACTAAACGTTTCCTGTAGCTGTTGATCAGTCCTGCACACCGGCTTGGAGGAATTTTAGCCCATTCCTCCATACAGAACAGCTTCAGCTCTGGGATGTTGGTGGGTTTCCTCACATTAGCTGCTCGCTTCAGGTCCTTCCACAGCATTTCCATTGGATTAAGGTCAGGACTTTGAACTTGGCCATTCCAAAAACATGAACTTATTCTTCTGTAACAATTCTTTTGGTTAGAAAGGGCTGTGGTGCTTAGTGGTCGGTGTCTTGCTGCAGTGACCCACCTTACTCTTGAGATTCAGTTGCATGGACAGATGTTCCTGACATTTCCTTTAGACATCTATGAATATTATTCAGAATTCATTGTTCAATCATGATGGCAGCGTCTGGCCCAGAAGCCAAAAAAAGATTGCAGCAAAACAGGCTTTCAAACCATGATACTACCACCAACCATGATTCACAGGATGGGATAAGGTTCTTATGCTGGAATGTCAGTTGTGTTCCTTTCTACAAACTTAACGCGTTCCTTTAACCAGAACGTTCTATTTGGTCTCATCGTCCACAGAACAATTCTTCCAGTGCCTTCTGGTTGCTTGTCCACGTGATCTTTAGCCAAACTTTTACGAACAACAGCAATGTTCTTTTTGGAGAGCAGTGGCTTTCTCCTTGCAAACCATGCCATGCACACCATTGTTGTTAAGGGTTCTTCTGATGGTGGACTCATGACACATTAAACATTAGCCATTGAGAGAGGCCTTCAGTTGCTTCTTAGAAGTTACCCTGGGTCCTTTTGTGACCTCACAAACATTACATGCCTGTTCTTGGAATGAGGATGCCCAGTAAAATCTAATTAATTTAATGGCCAATGAGATTTATGTAAAAATGCAAAAAAAGCTATGCGACAAAATATATATCGTACATAAGATACACGTGTGTGATGTGGGTGTGTGTGTTTGTCGATATATCATTATACATAACATATATATATATATATATATATACATACTCTATACATATATATATATATAATATATATATATATAGATAATATACATATATATATATAATATATATATATATATATATATATATATATATATATATATACACACACACACACACACACACACACACACGTATATGTATGTACGTATATATGTAGCATAGCTTTTGCATTTTTACATAAATCTCATTGGCATACACACATATACACAATGCACAAAAAATAAAGGAAACACTTTTTTGAGAAGTGTATATAAGGGCTGACCAGTTCATTTCTTGTATGGTATGCATTTTCCATATACCCACATACCGGTGCACAGCAAAGACCTAGCTCTAACAGTGCCAACTCACTGCAACGTAGTACTACTTTAATTACTGTAGAATGAAGTAGGAACAAGAAAAAAAACGTGATTCAGGTATGCGCTGTTTAACGAGTATCTGACCAAAGTCTGTTCACGTTTACAACCAAGGTCCTAACAATTACAAGAAATTATAACATTAAATCAAACTCTTGTCAGTGCTGCAGATCAACGCTGCGGAAGGAGCAACTCGGCTGTGTTTAGAGACTAAGTTAGTTAGTTTCTGTAGATGACTTTCCGCTACTTATTTGTACCAAGCTGTTAATGGTGTTCATAAATGTGCCTGTCCTATTGTAAGTAGTACTCCTTTATTTGTCCCTCCCACTACCTGTATAATCTCACTAAGCTACAACTATAAAAACTGGTTCACATTCACTCGGTCAGTCTTTATTTCAATATATTAACTGAAACCTGAAAGGTGCATTTAAAACAATCTGTAAGTACATTTTATGGATATACTCTTTATACAGGACAGCTATATTTTGTATCACTGTCGGTTATCACAGACCGATGCATTCGACGGTCTGGATTTGTTGATTCAACAAGGTCTAAAGTCCATTAGGGCTATACAGGGCTCAAAGCAACATTATTATATTCCCTCCACCGTGGGACCGGCACCATGCTTTATATAATAATAAGGAGGCACGTGGTTTAATGGGGCAGCTTTTGTCTCTCAGATGTCTAGGATTACCCGTCTCCTGCCTGTGACAGCGTTTATGAATCTGCTGTCCGGATTTCACCGGGACACAATCAGATGCACAGACACCTCAACTCAGGGAACACAATAAGTTATCTAGTCACAAAGTCTGTCATCAGCTTCCTTCCTTTTTTATATCCCGAGCAGAGGAATGATTTTACTGTCAAAGGGAAAGCCCGACAGAGGGCAGGAGGTCAGAATGTCTTTCTTATAGGTCTCTTCCTGAGGGTAAAGTGCTTCTCTGCTCTTCACATTAGAGCAGCCACACATGGTGAATACCGTAGATCATAGTTTCCAGTACTCACACTCACTTCCTATAAGACTTGAACCAATAAAAAGAAACAAATCATTATCCTCTGCAGAAGTATCACAATATTATCGTGATACCAGTCCAGTTAAGAGTAACCATGTGAAAGTTATACTCCCCCAATATACATGAGCACGGGTTTTTTCACCGGATAAATAATTACCATATACAGTAGAGTAAAAAAGTATTTAGTCAGCCACTGATTGTGCAAGTTCTCCTACTTAGAAAGATGAGAGAGGTCTGTAATTTTCATCATAGCTACACTTCAACTATCAGAGACAAAATGACAAAAAAAATCCAGGAAATCACATTGTAGGATTTTTAAAGAATTTAGTGTAATCATGTTGGAAAAATAAGTATTTGGTCATCACAAAAAGTTCACCTCAATACAGTTGGAACTAACCTTTGTTGGCAATGACAGAGGTCAAACGTTTTCTGTGTAAGCCTTCAACAGGTTTGCACACAATGTACGATGGTATTTGGCCCAGTCATCATGCAGATCTCCTCTAGGCCCAGTGATGTTTTGGTGGGGCAACATGACTTTCAAAATCCCTCCACAAATTTTCTTGAGGCGAGGTCTGGAGTGGCTAGACTTGGCTAGGCCACTCCAGGACCTTGAAATGCTTTTTACGGAGCCACTCCTTCGTTGCTCGAGCGGTGTGTTTGAGATCATTGTCATGCTGGAAGACCCAGCCATGTTCCATCTTCAATGCTCTCACTGATGGAAGGAGGTTTTGGCTTATATTTAGCTTCTGTGTATTTAAACTATTACTATAAATGTAACTTCGTGTAATTCTTACGTCTAACATCTAGGCTGCCCATTGAGGCCGGGTCCCTTTATGAGTCCTCCTAAGGTTCGTTCCTTACAACATTTTAGACATTTTTCCTTGCCACTGTCACCCTAGGTTTGGTCGGTTAGGGCTGTGGGCCTAGATATTTGTAAAGCTGCTTTGAAACAATACTCTGTTGTAGAAGCACTGTGTAAATAAATTTGACTTGCCATTAAACTTGATGTTAAACAGGGGGAGGAGTTCGAGTTCATATCCTGCAGCACTCATATGTGTATTATTGTGAGATTCCTCCGTCCTGCTTTTGCATAAATACTTGTCTGGACATCATTATTCTGAGCTTTTCAGCCTCCATCCGGGTGACTGTTTTAAAGGCTTATAAAGTCTGAAGCATAAACCGTTTCCTCCAGAGACTGATTTTTCGCACCCGGCATGTTGAATGAAGCGTGCGCCATGACGCAACGCAGCCCGATTGCAAAAAAAGGATTATCCACCTCGTTCAATCGGACGGAAATTGTTTGTATTGGCCTCAACAGGATTACCGTGAGTGAGGTGTATACATGAACGCTTTCTGTTTTGTTTGAGCAATCAATCAGATTATTAATGGATTATTAAAGTTCATGTACACAAAGTCACTGACACAATCTTACAAGGTATAACCCAAGCAATTGAGGGTTAATAGCCTTGGTCAAAAGCTCAACTGGCCTCTGATCCACCAGTGACCTTGGACAGCTTATTCAAACACAGCCTAAGTGTTTCAGCACTGTTCAAATTGCAATGGCAGCAAAGTGTTCATATTTCTCTGCCCTCCTTTGAAATGTGGTCTGAGATCAAACACAAACCCGCTATAAAACTACAGCAACACCGAATTTAAACATCTGAACCTGTCGCCTTGATGTCGAGCTGATTTACAGAACAGTTAACCTTTGGCATGAAGGCTTGTGCTTCTTTATGCTTTATCACAGCTGCAGTGACGTCTCACAAATATGTACCGTACCGATGATCGAGATGCGAACAGATCAAGCACTCAGAGCCACTAAAACATGCACACAGGGGTTGCAAAGGCATGATCTCACTAATGACAGCCACAGGTCTCTTACAAACACGAACGTGAGCTCATTCAAAGCAGAGAGACCGGAAAGAACCGAAAGTTCAGGGACAGGTTTGCTTATCTTGCATTAAACAGTACAGTGAAAGAGAGACCTGTTCTGCATTGCTGCTGTCTTTATGAGCAATAGGGCAGCGTGTCAGAGTTGTGATCACGTAGTCCGTGCCTTTAAATCTCGCCGCAGTCAAGGAAAAGCTTCTGGCTACTCGTCCTGGGACCACAGCTACAACAATTAAAACGCGCAGGGAATCAAAGTGCAATTTAATCGCCACTTTAAAGCCACTTGCGCTCTAGCGTGCAAGTAATAACGTGGCAGCGAAGTAGCAAAACCTAGAAACTGTGACGATGCCAACACACGAACACAGACCAGAAGTTTTTATGGAGTGAATAAGAGCTGTAGTTTCTCCAGTATTTAAAATACTTAGCTACATACAGAGGGCTAAAAAGTATTTAGTCAGCCACTGACTGTGCAAGTTCTCCTACTTAGAAAGATGAGAGAGGTCTGTAATTTTCATCATACCGTATTTTTTGGACCATAAGGCGCACTTAAAATCCTTTAACTTTCTCAAAAATCGACAGTGCGCCTTAAAATGCGGTGCGTCTAATGTATGAATTAATTCTGGTTGTGCTTCCTGACCTAGAACCGATTGTAGATGGTACATGGCACTCATAAATCTGTCAAAATGTTTTAGCACGGTCTTGGTAAGTTACGGAGCTTACGGCCACCGTAGTGCGCAACATCGCGGAGTAATACGGTATTGTAACGACACTCACTCAAGGATGCAGGAATCAGGTGCAGGCTTATTTCCAGATTTACACAAACCCGAAGTCCAGAAACACGCCAAAGTCAAAAACCAGAATATCCAATCAAAGCCGTGCGTCAATCAATAAAGGGGTGAACAAAACCGGAGTCGTTGCCGAAAACAATGGGGTCGATACCGTAGAAGACTATACTAGAAATGCACAAACAAACGCTCGGAACCGCAGTGAAACCGACGAGACCTCGCAACGCGTTACTGGAATGAATGCCCTTCTATAGATGGCCGATTGCCGGAAACTGAGCGACCTAAAACTCGGGCAACGACGCTCTCTGGCGGTGCGGAGGGGAATCCACCGCCGGCGTGACAGGAATGTGCTTCAGCATTAGGGTAGTACATTCATTCATTCATTTTCAAAGCAGATTTCAAACACAACGCTATCAGTCACGCAGTACAACATGGACATAGAGCAGCTGCGAGAGAATTCAACATTAACGAATCAATGGTACGGAAGTGGAGGAAGCAAGAAGACGCCCTGCGCCAGGTAAAGACCAAACTGAGCTTCTGACGGAACTTAAGAGTTTTGTTTCATTTCATGTGCCTTATAACCCGGTGCGCTTTATGTATGAAAATATACCCGTTAGCAGCCGATCGTTGATATTGCGTCTTATAATCCGGTGCGCTTTATAGTCCGAAAAATACGATAGGTACACTTCAACTATGAGAAACAAAATGAGAAAAAAAAATCCAGGAAATCACATTGTAGGATTTTAAAGAATTTTATTGTAAATTATGTATTGTAAATTATGGTTGAAAATAAGTATTTGGTCAAAAAATAACAGTTCAAAAACTCAATACTTTGTAAACATAACCTTGTTGGCAATGACAGAGGTCAAGCCATTTTCTGTAAGTCTTCCCACCAGGTTGGCACACACTGCAGCTTGGTATTTTGGCCCATTCCTCCATGCAGATCTCCTCTAGAGCAGTGATGTTTTGGGGCAAAACACGACTTTCAACTCTCTCCACACATTTTCTATTGGGGCTGAGGGTCTGGAGATTGGCTAGGCCACTCCAGGACCTTGAAATGCTTTTTACGGAGCCACTCCTTCGTTGCCCGAGCGGTGTGTTTGGGATCATTGTCATGCTGGAAGACCCAGCCACGTTCCATCTTCAATGCTCTCACTGATGGAAGGAGGTTTTGGCTTAAAATCTCACGATACATGGCCCCGTTCATTCTTCCCTTACCACGGATCAGTCGTCCTGTCCCCTTTGCAGAAAAACAACCCCAAAGCATGATCTTTCCACCCCCATGCTTCATAGTAGGTATGGTGCAACTCAGCATTCTTCCTCCAAACATGACGAGTTGAGTTTTTACCAAAATGTTCTATTTTGAACTTTTGTGACCAAATACTTATTTTCCACCATGATTTACAATTAAATTCTTTAAAAATCCTACAATGTGATTTCCTGGATTTCTTTTCCTCATTCTGTCTCTCATAGTTGAAGTGTACCTATGATGAAAATTACAGACCTCTCTCATCTTTCTAAGTAGGAGAACTTGCACAATCAGTGGCTGACTAAATACTTTTTTGCTCCACTGTATACTGCGTTTCAGAGTCTCCACAACAGTGTTTGGTAGCAATTTCCCTGCATTTAATTTGGTGCTGTGTTTAACTCCAGGGTTGCCAGATCCCACAAAAAAAAGAAGCCACAAAACCCCCCACAAAGACAGGTCACTTAGAATAAGTGGACCTGGCAACCGAGTCAGGATACACTTGCATGCATGCGCAGACTGAGAAAACCGATTATTATAGTCTATTATATATTATACATACATGCAGTGAGAAATCAGATTACTGAGTTAAAATCCAGCTCTCTGTATCATATTTCTTAAGGCCTTTTCACACCGAGTACGATTTTTAGGCATGGAAAAAACCAGGCGTGATTTTTAACATAGTGGGACCATCACACCAAACAACACTCTGAAAACTCCCTGTCCGCTTTTGCTTTCTTTAATTTCCCTTCTCTTAACATGTCTCGCCGTGTCTGTCACATCGTCAACTTAAAAAAAACAAAGACACGAGCCAATATTAGTGCAGGACGCTCTAGTTTGTGTTGTGTTGTGGCCGTGAACAGATGAGAATACACTCAGATAAACAAGAAACCAGTTCCATCCAGTCACTGTGAAGTTTATCACCATCATTCTCCAGCCTTTCAGTTATATTCCGCCAGATCTTTTCTTTAATATACATGTTTTTATAGTCGGCGTGTTGCTTGTCCTATAAGCTCTTGTGCTCTGCTGCTAGCAGGATGAGCTGTTCTGCCTGGCAACCGAGCTCTGATTGGTCGGCCTGATTTTAATGCATCCGAACAACGCAGAAATCAGAACAGGCTATGATTAAATATTTTACGCAGCGTTGAAGTCTGTCAGTTTCGGATTCGGTATACGTACTGATGCATATTGATATACGCATTTTCTTTTTCAAAACTTGATGTGCATTTTTTTGTCCGTAAAAATCGACCTTTACTCCAATTTCTAGACCTTAATCCGATCTGAGAAATCAGAGTAAGAAGTTTACAAAACTACTAAACATAAACATAGATAAACTTAGAAACCCCTGTTGCCTGAACTGCCAGTAATGGCAATGGTGAGCAGTCACGAGTTATACAGAGGTGGAGTCATGTATGTGGTGGAGGGATGTTGTGGAAAGGGGAATTTAGCTGCCCAAATTGGCAGGGGAATGAAAAGAACACCATTTTTGACAGAAGTTAACAACGTCATCCAGAATGGCATTTTTTTGTGACCTCTACATGGCTCTGTCAGAGAAAATGAGGTTAAGGTTACTAAACCCAGCATCCTCTGCACTTATAACATAACCTCTTACCCTCGCCCGCTCCCCTTCTGCTCCAGTACAGTCCGAGCTCTTCGGGTATGAATGAGGAAGGAAAAGGCTGTACTGCATTACCCAGTGTACTGAGTACAATAACAGAGCCCGACTTTCCCCCTAAACAAGTTCACATGCCATGTATCCAAAACACCCACTCTTCAGCCATTTAAGGCATGTGGGCTTCTAAAGTCAGCTAAACGATTCCTATCCGTAAGCACCTATTGATCTATTGATCTGCTGCCGAAGGAGAAAGAGGATGATGCTCGGATCTGCATTGCTGCACTTCTGAGATGTGCTGACCCACCCTGACCTATTTAACAGCACTCAACCCACATGGCAGATTCAGCACGGAGGGCAGACAGATCGATGGCAGACAGAGACAGACAGAAGTGGTTCGGAAAGAAGGCAAAATAAGATACAAAGTTCCTCACAAAAGGTCGAGTGCCGATAAATTAGCCACTTAAGCCTATACTTTATTTTTAGTCTATCAATAAATTCTACCCCAATTTCTTATAACAGCCAACCACAGCCATGTGATCGTTATAGGATTTCATACACCAAAAAACAAGATGTCACATCTGTACCACTGGGCTTTAATGACACTAAAGTCTATACCAAACCTTAAAAATTAAAAACAAACAATCTGACATAGACTTTTGATTTCAAACAGCACTTAAAACACGAACGTTTCATTGTTCTTGAGCATAAAATGAATTAAACCATTAATATACACTGCCCAGCCAAAAAAGGGTCACCACCTGGATTTAACTAAGCAAAAAGTTAAATAGTTTTAAAAAAAGAGCCTCCCATCGGATAATTACTGCATTGGTGATGATGTTTCACCTGGAAACTAGTTATTTAACCCTCATTTGTTAAGCAACCACGTCGAAAGACATCGTGTGGTCGTGGAAAAGATGTTCATCTGTTTCAGAAGGGTCAGACTGTGAAAGAGTGGTTCAGGGAGCATGAGCCATCATTATCACACATGGATTGTCCACCACAGAGTCCAGAGCTGAACCCCATTGAGAATCTTTGGGATGTGCTGGAGAAGACTTTGCGCAGTGGAACAAATCTCCCATCATCAATACAAGATCTTGGATGATAAATGTTGTGACATTGCAGAAGCTTGTGGAAATGATGTCACAGCGAATGTGTGTCGCAGTTCCCTAGCTTACAACTCCCATCAAATCCCACCTCTGCCAAGCTGCCACTGTTGGGTCCTTGAGCAAGACCCTTAACCCACAATTGCTTGGACTGTAAGATTGTATCAATTGTAAGTCGCTCTGGATAAGGTAAACGTAATAAGTAAATGTCCCGGGTTCAACACTGACCCGTCTTGAACTGTGAGCGATGAACTGGCATCCCATCCAGGGAACCCGGCTCACAGGGGGTTAAAATAAATAAGTAAATAAGTATGCATACATTACTTTATGTACACTTTTAGTTCATCTTGAATTATATAACCCAAATGGCTTCCCACATTGCACAGCCTTATTATACACGATAGAACACAATGGCATTATGAACTACAAAGTGCACTATAAATGCTATTTGAGGATCCATTCTGTCTCGCTCTCACAAGGCTCCTGAGAACATTCTGGCACTCTGAGCTGGATGTGGTAAGCAGACGATATATGACGATATTTGCTGCTAAAACACTGAGGGTGTTTGGTGTAAACTTGGAAGTCCCAAAAAAGCTCAACATTCCCTCTCACTTAACCCAAGTTTACCTACAGTTCGTTTGGTTCACGATTGCTCACCACATTTTCTCAGGACAACTCTCACCCTGCCGTGGGCACAACGGGAGATTGACAGGCAACAGTGCCACACAATGGATACACAAAGTAATGTAAAATCACCACAAACCTGATTTTTCTTTTTTTTTTTTTACTTGGTGAAAAATGCAAATCAGCAAACCCTGTCTCATGCAAAGATTTGTGCACCCTGCATATATGTCATTTTGTACATGAAATGTTTAATTCCAACAGGGAACAAACTTCAATTATGTATTTGATTTAGGGCTGTCAAAGTATATACTATTTAATTGTGTTTTTTCGTGTTAGTCGCGAATACTTGTTTATTTTTCTTGCTCCTATTTGACACCACCATACCCAGGTCACACCAGAGGGCAGTACCTCTCTGCCTCCTCCGGTTGGCCCGGGGACGAAGTGCCACCAAGGACTTTCCTGCCAAGGACTTACGATCCTAGAGTGACCCTGTGTATCGGAATACATAATGCCGATATGCATATTCTACATTATTTTATTTGAACTATCACTAGAAGACTTGTTAGTTTAGATAAATTAGCTTCCTTCTTAGATTTATCATCCACGCCACCCAAGGAGGTTGGGTCCCTTTTTGAGTCTTGGTCCTCCCAAGGTTTCTTCCTATAACACTCAGGGAGTTTTTCCTCGCCACTGTCGCCCTAGGCTTGCTCAGTTTGGGATTGGACGTAAATATTAGGAGATAATTTAAACTTGTAAAGTTGCTTTGAGACAATGCTCCATTGTAAAAAGCACTATATAAATAAATCTGACTTGACTTCTCCCTATAGAACTACTTTTCCATTAAAAAGCACTATAGCCACACAAGTGGACAATAGAAACTTAAATAAAATTCATGAATTACTTTTTTCTTATTATATATAATGTAAGTATATACTTATATATACTCGTTTATTATACTCAATTAATTGCAACGTCTCTAACTCCGAACATCATGTTTGAAACACAAAATAACAAAAACTACCAGAATGACACCTTCTTAACATAAAATATCCCTTTTATTAGGTATATTTTTATAAGAAACAGCATGTGTCAATCAAGTCTGTTAGTGTGTTTATGTGAAGGAATCTGCTGTCACACAGTAGTGAGCGAACCGTGTGTTGAAGTAGGGCTATGCGATTTGTGTCGTCCAATATAAGATTTTAATCGATGTTTTAATGATGTGAAAGCTGACATTATCGAGAATGCCACTGTTTTTTTTTAAGTAAGAGTTCATGCATTCACTGTGTCTTGTAGTCAGGTTGGATAGACTACTGTGCTAGTGCACTGAGCGGACGCAACACAAACGAACCAAGGAAAAGATCTACCAAAGAGCAAAGGACTGAAGTTAAAAATAGGTGAACAAACTGGAGACAAACTACAGACACCACCAGCCTCACAGTCTAAGTGGTTAGATTTCATTGCTGACTCATCCTCACTCACATGGAGGTGGTTTGGCTTCGAAAAGACGGATGTTGCTGAAAAGATAAATCCTGCAAACTAAGTCGGAAATCGGGTCCTGATAAAGACAGCTTGATAACTACCTTATTTCACCATCTGCAGACTAACCAAAACGCAGATTATGAAGATAATGACAAACTTTGTGAGTCAGCTCTCCGAGGTACCAGCACAAAAACACACGTACAACTGATGCAGTCTTCCAATCCAAGCAATTGTGGGTTGCTCAAGGAACTGGCAGCTTGGCAGAGGTGAGATTTCAACCCGGGACCTTCTGGATCCAAGTCCAGTACCTTACCCACTAAGGCCACTACAGTCCCACCACAGGGTCTGCTGTGACCTGCTCCAAAATATCACTCCTCATTTTCTTGTAAGAAGTCATAAAATGTCAGTTAGCTGTACAAAATAGCAGGGGATGGTCTGAAAAGGTGCTGAGCTTTCATTTCATTTCTTCCCCAAATATACAGCATGTATACCTTAAAACTGAGGAAATATGGCACTTTCAAGTGTGTTCCCTGCAAAGGTTGTGTCAAGTTGTTCATGGGAAAACCACCAAACACGATAAGATTCACACTAGCATGTAACTCGGGGTGAAAGGTGACCTTCCCCTCCCTGATCTCCACCAAGCACCACAGGGAGGAAGGAGGTGGAAGTGCTCTTTCCTCAAGAGACCTTTCCTCAAGAGACCTTTTGACTTATTCATACAGCCAGCTCCCTCGAACACATACACAAAGCTCACCTTGTCTCTGAGTCATCCCTGTATCTCTCTTTAAAACGTGCAATCTGACACACTTGAGAAAAACTGGGAACAGCCTGCAGTGGATTTATCCAAGCTCTGATACGGATTATTAACCATGACTAAGCACGGTTCAAGTCTGGTCTGTTAGTTGTGCTGACAGAAAAGCAGCCAAGCGTTCACGATCACAAAGAACCCACATCACAGGTCCTTTTCAAATCACACAAACGAGCACATGCACAAGACATCTACACAAGCTCTTCACTCAAACCTCACCCTCAGTGCAGTCCCGGCGGGCCGTGCTACAGACTCCCTGTTGCAGATACGCACTGACCCAGTCTCCGTCGGTCCGAGTGGCTCTGCTAGACTCGGGCTCTTCCAGTACCCACAATTCCTCTGGAGCACGGAGCGAAAGCCATTGAACAGAATCGCGCTGGCGATGCAACCCATGACTCGAGCATCAGTCGGTGACTCGGTTTCTCTCTGCCTCCATTCAGAAGAGAGTGCCGTGTTCAGTGTAGATCCATCAGTGCATGCTTACAGGAGAGTGCTGCTGCACATCACTGATCCTCGGACAGCTGGGGTGGGGGGGGGCTCTCTATGGGTGCATAAGAGTGTAGAAATGGATATGCAAACGAGTTAATGATCGAGGGAGGGGGAATGGCAACCGAAATGTTAGAAAGGGACTATTGTGTGTCAGCGCCAGCAAAGAGAAATAAAAAGCCATGTACAGGTCGTCCTTGGGTTACGACGGTCTCGAGTTTTGGTTTCATCTGACCACATGATATTCTCCCAATCCTCTTCTGGATCATCCATATGCTCTCTGGCAAACTTCAGACGGGCCTGGACATGTGCTGGCTTAAGCAGGGGGCACGCCTGACACTGCAGGATCTCAGTCCCTCTTGGTGTAGTGTGTTACTGATGGTAGTCTTTGTTACTTTGGTCCCAGCTCTCTGCAGGTCATTCATCAGGTCCCTCCGTGTAGTTCTGGGATTTTTGCTCACCGTTCTCATGATCATTTTGACCCCACGGGATGAGATCCTGCGTGGAGATTATTAGTGGTCTTGTATGTCTTCCATTTTCTTACAATTGCTCCCACAGTTGATTTATTCACACCAACCTGCTTGCCTATTGTAGATTCACACTTCCCAGCCTGGTGCAGGTCTATAATTTTCGTCCTTTTGTCCTTCAACAGCTCTTTGGTCTTGGCCATGGTTGAGTTTGGAGTCTGACTGTTTGAGGCTGTGGACAGGTGTCTATTATACAGATAACTATTAATACAGGTAATGAGTGGAGGACAGAAGAGCTTCTTAAAGAAGTTGTTACAGGTCTGAGAGAGCCAGAAATCTTGCTTGTTTGTGGGTGACAAAATACTTATTTTCCACCATGATTTACAATTAAATTATTTAAAATCCTACAATGTGATTTCCTGGATTTTTTTCTCATTTTGTCTCTCATAGTTGAAGTGTAGCTATGATGAAAATTACAGACCTCTCATCTTTATAAGTAGGAGAACTTGCACAATCAGTGACTGACTAAATACTTTTTTTCCCCACTGTAAGTACAACAATGAAGTGTGCTGTGCTGTGTGAGCGCGTATGTGACGACGAAAGCGTGCCGAAGCGCGATTCGCACTCAGGGTGTACTCAAACTAGGCAATTCGAACCGCACTCGGGTACTCGCGCACGGGTTCGTTTGGCTAGAATGAGTGCTCCCAATATCCTTGAAATATGTGGGCCAGAGCGTGGTTCGCACTGCTGGAAGTCAGGGTCAAGACTCAAACCTGGGTCACTGCAGGAGCACTAGCAGGTGCAAAAGGCAGGGTGTTTACTATAATTTAAATTAGATTCAACTTTAGGTTTTCACAGACTGCCAAGTCTACTTCCTGATAAGCAGCATCTTTCAGTGTCATCTTAACCAATAAAAACAATTCTAGTAAATATACTGTATTTCAAACATTGTTATATAAAACAACCATGTACTGAACCCTTTACCCAGTAGCCCTGTGTAGGAAATCCCAGTGTGGCATTACAGAATGGCAGGCATTTCACAGACTGTCGTCCACAGATCATGTTGAACAATCGACTCTGTGCCGAGTTATTCCGAACAGCTAGAACTCATTACCAAAGGCTTCGCTGACAGCTGTTTACTTTGCAGCCGAGGAAAAGTGACGTCGGCGTACAGTCTGCTTCCATGTCCTGAGGTCAGGAATTCTAGTTTCATGATTCAGCATGTCCGCCACAAGCCAAAGCAGTGATGTGTGTCTGGTATGTTGCAAGAATGAATCATTGTTTACACTAACTCACTCCCTCCCGTACAATGCTCTTCTATTTCATATATGGGAGAACGCCTAGTACTCATAGTAAGGAGAACACTGCTGTCCGAATTCCCACTGTAATGTACGAGGCGTTTGGTAGCCCAATTCGATACTTGAATCCCGAACACACGACAGCCGCCGTCAGACAGCAGAAGTAGATGGCTTTCTGATTGTAGCGTTTAACTCAACTATCACGCACATGGACATTGTAGTACACATGATGAGATCCTGCTCACGTCATGCCAGCCTTGCACTAAACAAGAGATTTCATAGTCGCAAACTAATTTTCAAAGTTGGAACTAAATCATGAGGGTCTTTCTGGAATAGCATCGAAATCACGTCATGTCGGTCATAGGCGGTAATCATAGCTGTCTTAAGTCAGTCTTTTTCTAGTGCTGATGTTCCAGACATCAACGACAACCAACAGGTGAGATATATGCTGACAACAAAATCACACAAAAATCATCAATGGAAATCAAATTTATTAACCAATGGAGGCCTGGATTTGGAGTCACACACAAAATTAAAGTGGAAAAACACACTACAGGCTGATCCAACTTTGATGTAATGTCCTTAAAACAAGTCAAAATGACACTCAGTATTGTGTGTGGCCTCCACATGCCTGTATGACCTTCCTACAACGCCTGGGCATGCTCCTGATGAGGTGGTGGATGGTCTCCTGAGGGATCTTCTCCCAGACCTGGACTAAAGCATCCGCCAACTCCTGGACAGTCTGTGGTGCAACGTGACGTTGGTGGATGGAGCGAGACATGATGTCCCAGATGTGCTCAATCGGATTCAGGTCTGAGGAACAGGCGGGCCAGTCCATAGCTTCAATGCCTTCATCTTGCAGGAACTGCTGACACACTCCAGCCACATGAGGTCTATCATTGTCCTGCATTAGAAGGAACCCAGGGCCAACCGCACTAGCAATATGGGTCTCACAAGGGGTCTGAGGATCTCATCTCGGTACCTAATGGCAGTCAGGCTACCTCTGGCGAGCACATGGAGTGGCGGCCCTCCAAAGAAATGCCACCAATGCACCCAACCATTACTGACCCACTGCCAAACCGGTCATGCTGAAGGATGTTGCAGGCAGCAGATCACTCTCCATGGCGTCTCCAGACTTTCTGTCACGTCTGTCACGTGCTCAGTGTGAACCTGCTTTCATCTGCGAAGAGCACAGTTTTCGCCAGTGGCGAATTTGCCAATCCTGGTGTTCTCTGGCAAATGCCAAGCACCCTGCACCGTGTTTGGTCTGTGAGCAACAACCCCCATCTGTGGACGTCGGGCCCCTCATACCATACTCATGAGTCGGTTTCTAAACCGTTTGTGCAGACACATGCACATTTTGTGGCCTGCTGGAGGTCATTTTTGCAGGGCTCTGGCAGTGCTCCTCCTGTTCCTCCTTGCACAAAGGCGGAGGTAGCGGTCCTGCTGGCTTGGGTTGTTGCCCTCCTACGGCCTCCCTCCACGTCTCCTGGGTAGCGCCTCCAGCCTCTGGACACTACGCTGACTGACACAGCAAAAGTTCTTGCCACCCACAGCTCGCATTGATGTGCCATCATGGATTAAGCTGCACTGCCTGAGCCACTTGTGTGGGTTTGTAGAGTCCCGTCTCATGCTACCCACGAGTGTGAAAGCACCACCAACATTCAAAAGTGACCCAAAACATCAGCCAGAAAGCAAAGGTACTGAGAAGTGGTCTGTGGTCCCCACCTGCAGAACCACTCCTTTATTGAGTGTCTTGCTAATTGCCAATAATTTCTACCTGTTGTCTATTCCATTTGCACAACAGCATGTGAAATTGATTCAATTAGTGTTGCTTCCTAAGTGGACAGTTATATTGTGTTGTTTAAGTGTTCCCTTTATTTTTTTGAGCAGTGTACTTGGTCATTTATTTATTGAGGAAAATGAGCCCCACCCACATGTACTGTATAATGCTGTACACTGAGTCTTGCAATTAGTGACCATGCAAGATGCCCAGTCTTTGCAAAATCATAGTCTGTGACTAGTCTGTAACAAAAACTGTGTGAGGGTGTCAGACTTCAGTCCTTTAAAAATCTATTCAGAACCTTTTCAATGTCGTCTAGTGTACGATCAGCCTTAGAGAGATGAAGCCCAGTCCAAACTGCCGGTGACATGCTGAAGCGATCATCACCGAGTCTCCTACACCACTATACTACACTGCTTACTGAAAGTAGTGGGCTTTCAATACGCAATAAGGATTTTCCAGAAGAAATAATAGAACTGAGCTCTTTCTATCCAGCCATTTCCGGATAATGGATCCACCACATCAACATGGGGTAGTAGACGAGGGAAACTAGATACACGAAAAGGGAGAACAACCTGAAGAAGAGAAGTCCCGCCAAATACAGAGACAGCAGACGCCACAATTTGAATGACATGCGCCTGGTGACATCTGAGGTGCTCTCTCTGAAAACACTTCCACTAGCTCACAAAGCTTCTCATTATTAGATTAAATACATTAATATGGGATCAATGTTCAGAAAATGGAGCTTTAAAGGACCAGGCGTGGCTCTTTATAACCTCTGCGTGGTAGAATAGCATGAGGTTGGGATGCATTTTTTAACTCGGGTGATAAATTAGTAACAGCAGGACACTGCAGGTGTTCATGGAGCTCCAGGGTGCGGTGACTTTCTCTTTGCCTTCTCTCCCATCGGGCTATGACGCAAACACTTCGAGCTGTCCTCCAAACACAGACAAAAACAGTTCCATATGCTGTCTGAATCAAGATGTGTGTGTTAAAGGAAAGGATATGAATATTTCAGGTACTGCCCATGTGTGTGTTCTATAACCTTAAGATCCATGATCAGTATTCTGAGTGTTATTAGGATGAAAGCACTGAGCTCAAGCGTATATTAGACAGATATGGGCGAAATGCTAAGGAAGGACATTAATATCAGATTCTAAACCCTAACACATGACTAACAAGCATTTTCCCAGAGTGTGAACCTAGCAGCAGTGTTTATAAGATCTACTTCCCGTCACCCAGTGGGGGGAGGACGCCTACTGTAAACCAACACCATCCTCTCAAGTACAGGGAACGAAACTAAACCCGAGAGCTCAGCAGCACCAAGAACTGTACAAAGCATGGCTTTTAATTGTTTGAAAGTGTTCTGCTGGTATAATTATCCAAATTCCTGAAGTGCTTCTCAAGCCTTCAGCTGGGCCTGTAAAAACACCACTTACCATCCTTAAGAATCACAAACAGATCACACGCACGACTCTCATTTGATGCCACACTGAAATGCTGTAAACACAGGTGAAAGTGCTCCCTGTT
This sequence comes from Ancistrus triradiatus, assembly GCA_025084515.1. Taxonomy (NCBI): domain Eukaryota; kingdom Metazoa; phylum Chordata; class Actinopteri; order Siluriformes; family Loricariidae; genus Ancistrus; species Ancistrus triradiatus. Next base: position 70,047 of record JAJAGP010002740.1, read on the forward strand.
TGGAATGAAGGCCTCCATAACCACAACAAACGACCTTCACGTCGCAAGCCCAGCCCATGTTTGAACCCAGGCAGTCAGGAAGTGTTGCATCCAGCAGCTGGTTATCATCTCTGAGCCAAAGAAGTTGCATCTTAAGCACTATGCCAGGGCCTCCAACTTTCCCGCACTGGTCAGGAGACCCCCGTCCCATCTCCTGCTCTCTTTGCATTTTCTCCCGTAATTCTATCCAACAGGGGTGTGAGGTGACTCCCTATTTATCACAATTCGATTTTCCTCACGATTTCTGATTTTACATTCGATAGAAGGCATTCCCTAAGTGTAAACAATGCAAATTTCCTGTATAAGTGTTCAAACTAAAAACTTTAATCTGCTGCAATTGTAACAACTAGAAGAGTGATCTTAAATTGAAAGTGAGACCCTGTTATTTACATTTACAGCATTTAGCAGACGCCCTTATCCAGAGCGACTTACAATTGATACAATCCAAGCAATTGTGGGTTAAGGGCCTTGCTCAAGGACCCAACGGTGGCAGCTTGGCTGAGGTGGGATTTGAACCCTGGACCTTCTGGTTCATAGTCCTGCACCTTAACCACTAGGCCACCACAGTCCCGTTATCATGCCCAGTTTTTATACCAGTTATGTGAAAAGCTCTACATAAATATCTTTAAACATGCAATGCAAAACGTCACAATGTGCATCGTGGAGTGGGAGAATGCTTTCTGCAATTGCCTTTTTTGAACACCAGAGGGCACAATGATATGTCATATATACCCCATGCATATCTTGAATATCTAAGGACTGTGATAGCCTAGCAGTTAAGGTACTGGACTCTGGACCAAAAGGTCCAGGGTTCAAATCCCACCTCTGCCAAACTACCACTGTTGGGTCCTTGAGCAAGACCCATAACCCACAATAGCTTGGATTGTAAGACTGTATCAATTGTAAGTCGCTCTGGATAAGGGCGTCTGCTAAATGCTGTAAATGTAAATGTAAATGTTGAATGAATCAATGCAGTTATTGTGGTTGTTTTCTGTTCTGCAGTGGAAACCGGCTTGCTTGTTTACTTTGATTTTCAATTTAAGATAGTACTTTTTTCTTTTGCATTATTTAAAACTGCTAATTTATTTCAACTGCAGGGGACTAAAGATTGTGAAGCTACAACAGAGCATTTTATTTATAATTGTGTCTATCAATTTCTTTTAATCGCAGGGGACTAAAGTTTCTTTTGTTTCAAAACTTACACAAGGGAATGTGCATTGCTTTGCGTTGTTTACACTTCAGAAATAAAAAGGAATGCATTTTGTTTTAATTATTTTTATAATTATAATTATAAAAATCAGTATTGAGAATCAACTCGAATCGTGAGCAGAATACCGTTACACCCCTACTCGTTTTACTAGCGTGACTGCTCTATATCATTCAAAAAAATCATACAAGTACAGCACGAGTAGTCGAAAATCGCTGCGTTGCATAATCAATAAAGCTATACGTTTTAGGAGAGGGTTGTGTGTCAGCATGCCCAAAACGACTCCAAAAAACCACAAAGTAAGTACAGTCCACAGTTCTGCGCACTTCTCCACCACAAAAGTAGCATCATGACGATGTAAGAGTGCTCAGGCCCTGAACCAATAAGTGCAATGTGAGCGCAGTCCAGCAAGGTCACTGGGAACGGGGGTCAATCGTGTTCAGGCAGGGTACAAGGCAACTGGGCATAATGTGAACACACCCTAAGAGCTCATGTCTCAGAGGAGGCATGCCTCACCCCTCACCTTCTCAAATGTGATACCCGTTTTGTGATAACTGACACCAACAGATGGGAATCGGCAAAAAGGGAGTAAACCATTGTGCATAAACTATGGTAGTAAAAACCACAATTGCTACTGCATTCCATCACGTCACACCACTTTTGAAAGAATGGAAAGAGGAAACGTCTTCAGCCTGCAAGGCAGGAATCCATCCTACCCTGACAGTATTTCGGAGACGATCTTATACAGAGCATGTACTCGAGTGCTTCATATTCACCATGGTAGGTATTCCCTCATGTCTTAAAAAGCCTCGAGTCAAGAAACACTATCCGAATTAAACCCTGTTAGAAGTTTGTGTAGGTAAAACAACTCAAAAGCAAAAGGAAAGTGTAGTGCCATTCCTGAAGCGCTGAATGAACGTGGACTAGGAGTGAACGTGAATGATCAAAATGTCTGCAAGATCTGCCTGGACAAAGTGTTTTAATAACAAGACGCTACTCTAGTCGCTATTCCAAGGAAATAAGTAACCAATGGAAATACATCACCGATGCTGGCCAAGAATGTGACACAATCAAAAATTTAAAATGACTGTTAGAAGTGACTTCTGTTAATAGTGATCTTAGCCTGATCTTCACTACCATTATCAAGTTGTACAGCATTTTTCCAGAACTGCAATTCCTCTGATGAACATGCAAAGATGGCTGAATTTAAACCGAACAATGTCTGGTTTTGTTTGCTACTAGTGATTTATCTCGATTTTCGCCTTGGTGGCTCAGTGGGTGCAGCGTCAGAGGACCCGAGTAAAATCCTGCATGGGGATTACAATGTAAAGGTCAAGTCAGATCTATTTATATAGCGCTTTTTACAGTGGAGCATTGTCTCAAAGCAACTTTACAAGTTTAGATTATCTCCTAATAACTACGTCCAATCCCAAATTGAGCAAGCCTAGGGCGACAGTGCCAAGGAAAATCCCTGAGTTATAGGAAGAAACCTTGGGAGGACCAAGACTCAAAAAGGGACCCAACCTCCTTGGGCGGTGTAGATGATAAATCTAAGAACAAAACTAAAGTCATGGAGTCATAGCTCGAATAAAATGTGAAGTATGCACATCGGCATTAAGTGACCCGGGTGTGGTGGGGCTGGAGCTGATGACGGAAGCAGCTTGAGTGAAGCAGCAGCAGATGAACATCATGTGTGGGGCTGGAACCGGCACAGGAACGCAGCTCGGAGAGAAAACAGAAAATGTAATTAGTTATTGATTAAGAGCACAGTGTCTATTAACAATCACTGATGCCATGTGTAGCATGAGACCCCGGCAGCATTAGCTATAGCAGCATAGCTAGAAAGAGCACATGTATAGGTACATGTGTATATATAATGGCTGGTCCCAAGCTTGGATAAATGACGGCTGCATCAGGAAGGGCACCTGATGTAAAACCGATGCCAAATCTGCTCTGTGGTGAAAGAGTATCATCATTTAATTCTTCATGAACACCTGGGTGGTACAGTCACTCAATTGGTAAGCCTGGTCACCTCACAGTTCCAGAGATCCCCGATTCGATCCTGGCCATGGACTCTGTGTGGATGTGAGCCCTGTGTCTGCAAGGGTTTACTCCAGGTAGTCTGGTTTCTTCTCACATTCTAAAAGACATTAAGTGTGTTTACCTGCACGTAATAATCCGATAAGTGCAGAAAATCTGATTGTCAGTAATCCGATCAACCAGTTTACACACTTGAATAATCAGAGAATGGGAAACCTCTGGGGCATGACTCGGGCTGTAATCGGATTTCTACTTTGCAACCAGCCAATAGTCTGACAGAAATGTGTGACAAACTTTTTCTCAAGACAAATTCTTAATTTTCTCAAGCATATAATATACTGAGCTTCAGAGTCTCCACAAACTGTTCGACAACCATTTCGCTGCCTTTAATTCCATGGGCCATTTAATTCTGGGGTTGCCAGATCGTGCAAAAAAAAAAAAAATCCATCACGGTCAATGAATAGCCAAGTGTATAGAATAGGCAACCAAGTCAAGTTAGGAAATCGGGTAGCTGGTGTACATGCTGCGAGTAATCCGATTACTGGGAAAAAATCCAGCTCTCCTTATCGGATTTCTTAATCTGATTTCTAGATGGGAGTATGCGGTTTACATGACCACTTGGATAATCAGATACCTGCAGAAATCTGACTAGGATTGGATTATTAAGTGCATGTAAACGCACTCATTCGTTAGGTTTAATTGCTTGCTCTAAATCGGCCCACTGTGAATGTGTCCGACTAGTTTTGATGTAATCTTGCTCCTGTCACGAATAGAAATTGATACTGATGTGACATTACATAGAAAACAAACAAACAGTTACACACACCTAGACCATGGTGGTGGTATTTACTTTTTGAAAGGATTGACTGAACAGGTTCTACTAGCCTAAGGTTCTAGCCTAAGTGTGCTCTGTTATTTCTCTTTTGCAAAGCTGGAGTTTGTATTAGTAGAGAAATTGGCTCGGTCGTCTCTTCAGATGTCAGTTCCATCAAACCTAACTGTGATCATACTGTGGGTTGTGAGCTAGTGATTCAGTCATTTGCACAGTCATGGGAAGTTCAGTCCTCCCCCTGGGTGTACAACACAGAGTTCGGATGCGTGCCGTCCTTGTCCCAAGGGGTACTAGATACAGAGCAGGGTTTGATTAGAGCATTCAGGTAAGAAGTGCTGGTCTGTTTTTCGCCTGCTCATCAAGCACTGATGTTCAAATCATTGCAGTTCCAGTGTCAGTTCTGCTAAGCAACGAGACAAAGTCTTCTTTCAAGGCAAGGTTTAAGGACTTGTTCAGCTTGAGTGCTCAGCTTTACATTTCAGTACATCATCCTGGATCATCTTGCATAAACGGACATAAGAATCTTTTGGCATTTGGTCGGCATGAGCACTTGGGGTGTGTAGTTTTCAGCATGAATTGTGCACATCTGCATTCTTTATATGCAAGTGCATCTTATTGCAGTGTATAAACTACACAAGTGAACCTGAATGTGCATGTGAGAAAAACACCGCTGGAGAGAGCCAGTTTGACGTCAAGATGAGAGGAAGGTTTGGAAGTCATGCTGTGTGTGTGTGTGTGTGTGTGTGTGTGTGTGTGAGTGAGAGAGAGAGAGAGAGAGAGATCAAAGGACCTGATGCATGTTTAGTATCAAATGGAACTGGAAGAGAGGTGATGGTGACCGAAGCACATCCCTTTTTCCTGGAAAAGAAAGACCTAGAGAAAGAGCAAATGGAAGACAGGAGCCTGTGTGCGGACTCCTCGGGGAGAAGGAGATGCTGACGGGCTAGTTTGTTCATTAAGGAGGAAGCGTCTGCTTCCTCGTTGTACGTACCACAACAAAGATGCAGTGAGTGCCCCATTTCCTCTCACGCCCTCCCCAAACAAGCTTAGTGCAGAGCCAGATCAACAGTACGATCTCGCCCAGTGAGTGAAGGGGAGAAAGAGAGATAGAAAAGAATCTAAGATAGGGAGACGGCAAAAACAGGGCACTAAGAAACAGACACTCCATTGTACCCTTCATAATTAGAGAGCGCTGTGGACAAACTGGAAATACCAAGCAAACAGGAACACTACTCTGGAAAACTTTAAACAGCACAAAAAATTAAACAGCATGCCGAGTCCAAATTCTGGTAGTTATACTGGTACTCCCTGTTTAGTCACTGTGGGAGTGTGGTAGCCTAGCGGTTATGATACTGGACTATGGACCAGAAGGTCCAGGGTTCAAATCCCACCTCTGCCAAGCTGCCACTGTTGGGTCCTTGAGCAAGGTCCTTCACCCACAATTGCTTGGATTGTAAGACTGTATCAACTGTAAGTCGCTCTGGATAAGGGCGTCTGCTAAATGCTGTAAATGTCAAAATGTCCCCGTTTTATGATGGTCCCATGTACGATATTTCGACATGGGATCCTATAACATATAAACACACATTCAGCAGAATCTGCACTCTGAATTTGAATTGCGAGTACGGGAGTGGTGGGAGCGAAGAGTGCTAGAAAGTATTGAGAAAAGACCGTGGTGGTGACATTTGGTTTTCACTTTCAATACATTACCGAATAAATTACGAGATATTCAATACTTTATTTGAAAATAAGCTTTATGTTTATACGGCTCACATTTAAATATACGTTTGTGTGCTGCTGAAATGTCACATGAGGAGACACGTCCACATTAGATACGTTTATGAGATGAGCGGATCAAGCAGAACAGTGTTTCCCCAAAGTCCAGCGTTATAACAGAATAATAATGGGGTGGAGATGCTGGAACTAACTGGGTGCAAGAAGTCTCCCCTCCCTCATACGTGTGATGCCCTGAAGACGTCATCGGAACTCTAACACGGGTCATGTGATGGTGAGCTAAGGATTCACTGCTGCACCACCCGAGTGATAATATATATGTGTAGACTGTGCCTACATGCTTAAATACATTGAGTTGCTCTCCATCTGTCCACACACACACACAGACTGGCCAAAAAAAAGGTCACTACCTGGAGTTAACTAAGCAAATAGTTAAATAGTTAAAGAAAAGAGCTTCCCATTGGATAATAACTGCATTGGTGATGATGCTTCAGCTGGCAACAAGTTCTTGAACCCTAACTGATGCAGTGAGGAGCTTCTTATTTGTTAAACAACCATGTCCAAAGACATCCTGTGGTCGTGGAAAAGATGTTCATCTGTTTCAGAGGGTCAGATTGTGAAAGAGTGGTTCAGGGAGCATGAGCCATCATTATCACACATGGATTGTCCACCACAGAGTCCAGAGCTGACCCCCACTGAGAATCTTTGGGATGTGCTGGAGAAGACTTTGTGCAGTGGAACAAATCCCATCATCAATACAAGATCTTGGGGGGGGGGGGACAATTAAATTACTCTGGACAGAAATAAATGTTGTGACATCGCAGAAGCTTGTGGAGACGATGCCACATTGAATGCGTGCTGTAATCAAAGCTAAAGGCGGTCCGACCAAATATCAAAGTGAGAACCCTTTTTATGGCCAGGCAGTGTAGTGTATTTTGAGCTGTAAATCAATGTGGTATATCACAAAAATAAATATATATACACACACATATAGCAGAAGACATTCACCCCTGCCTCACCACAGGACAGCAGTTCACAGTGAGTTTAAGTAGCTCCACAAAATGGTGCGGCTAAAAAGGGCCTCATCCTCTTCCTGTGGCTGAATATTTTGGGCAAGTTTATTTATCCCAGGAAAGCTCCAACTGTCTGTGTGCATGTGTGTGTGTGTGTGTGTGTGTGTGTGTGTGTGTTCTGGTTATTTTTGCCATTACATAAAGCCACATGTTCAAAGCCGAGGAAGCGGTGCCTTTCTACCCAAATGCTTACTGTATAAACATAGACAAGCCTGGTTTTGTCCACTCCAGTGTGTGTGTGTGTGTGTGTGTGTGTGTCAGAACTCGCTGCAATGCTCTCTTCACCCTACACTCAATTGCTTGTATCGCAGTTCATCAGTTCCACCCAATATAACCCTTATATTCGTGATGATCCTTCATCTCTTTGCCCTGGATGCAACGGTATGAATGACAAGTGTTTACTGTCTGTTCAGTTTGCCACTGCTGCCCCCTACAGGACAGAAACCACTGCACGAGCAACACCACTGCAAACAATTACAAAATCATCCTTGAAGACTTTTTCCAAAAAGAGTTCTGCTTGGGGTTCAACGTCGTTTCAGTTTGGGATGGGTTCAAACTGCTTCGTGTATTTTGAAAAGTGTTCTCCAGTTCAATTACTTCTGCTTGCTTTATTTTTTCCTGACTTTTATGACCTTACACGAGTAGCTCTCAAGATCGCTTCGGTTGCTGTTGCTGACCAGTACCAAGTCCCTGGATTCGGGATTATACACTTGCTAATCCAATACTGACATCCTACATGGACAACCAACACAGTTACCCGGGTTCAAATCAGAACAGTGAGTTTTCAATCGGATCAGGCACTGTACAGGCACGATTGGCCATGCTTGAGGAAGAAGAGGCCAGTACTGCGTCCTCTGCTGGCCCTGTAATGTACCGGTGTATCATCCAGGCCATGTCTATGCCTACGCCCAGTGCTGTCTGGGTTAGGCTCATGAACATCCACCCACCACCGACACCCTTACAATACCTGATCAGTGTCTGGAAGCACGTAATGTAATATGTATTACAGACTGTAACAGACATGATGGCAGCCTGTTTTAAGAAAATGACTGTCCTGTCCTGTTTGCACATGCATAAGTAATGTGCCAATACAGTTACATAAATAAAACATGTCCGTGCATAGAATAAAAAAGTAAAATCTGATTAGATACCAAAGCCAGCATTGCAGGCCAGTACCAGGTCCAATATTAACACACGTGCTCCAATAAAATCCAATAAAACACACACACACACACTCAGCAGAAACTGTCCTCTGAATTTTGTTTTTACCCTGAGCATGCCATACGTTAATCCACCAATGGACAAACAATCATTTTTTTAAATGACATGAGATATTTAACACTCACATACAGCAACAACCGACACTCGAATTCACAATTCTATTTCTCAGTTCTATACAAACGAGTACGATGTTGCAACAAATCATGAATACAACATCACTCGAAAGTTCTACCCTCCTCATTTCAGTTTCTTCAGCACTGTTTCATTCGTAATTAAAAGGAAATCATTTCTTAGGTTCTAGGCTTAAGTCAATATGCATTTGCTATAAATATGCAGCCACTGGGGCTGTCTAAACAAAAACTAAACCTGAAAACTCATCAAATACAACAAGAAAATGCATTAAAATGTCTAATCAGCCGTCCAATCTGTCCAAGGAAATGGTGCTGATGTTGGTTTCGTGGGTTCATCCAGAACCAACGCTTTAACCACTCCTAGTTCCTGACGGCTTGGACTGTAAGAAACATGGTGAGAACAGAGGAGAGTAACGTTTGAAAAAAGTCCCGGTGACACCGAGAGTATTTGAAATGATCGCTTGTTGAAAAACTGAGGATTTAGGTAGGGATGCACCGATATTGAATGTCTTGGGCCGATACGATAACCGATTTTTAGCACAGGCAGCAACAAGGACAATGAAGTGTGTAAGAAATCTTATGACTGAGAAGCTCCAAGAAAGAACAGAACCACATGCATAACTATACAGTCAGCAGCATCAGATATTTTGCTTACTGAATAACAGCCAAAAGAAAAATCAAAGAAATATTCATATGTAAATATATTATAAATATCGGTTTTAATATTATTGGCTAAAATTCTAATATCGGACTGATGCTGATATTTGAAAAAAGTCCATATATCGGCAAATAATGTATCGGCCGCCGATATATCGTGCATCACTAGATGTAGGGAACTAAATTGGGGAGAAAAAGTTGGATAAGCATGAATATTTGGGACTGTGGTAGCCTAGCGGGTAAGGTACTGGACTATGGACCAGAAGTCGCTCTGGATAAGGGCATCTGCTAAATGCTGTAAATGTAAATGTAAATATTTAAAAATAATAATAATAATCACGTTTATAGCAGTGGCACTAAGGTTAGACAAACAAGCTGGACGTTTCCGTTTTCAAGCCACTGGCTGCTCCTGAAGCAGCTCATCTCTCCTTCTGTTTATCTTACGTGGGTGTAAATTTCATCACGATGCTCTCACGCTTTAGCTGTGGCTGATGTCAAGTCATGATGGATGATCTGTGAGAGAATGAGCCACTGTTTGCAGTGCAAGTTTCTGCATAGCTATATTTTCCGAGGTTAGAGACAGACGTGCATTCCTGTCTAATTACGTAGACAAGAGCTCATGCACGCATACCCACACTCACACACTCACACACTCACACACTCACACACTCACACACTCACACACTCACACACTCACACACTCTCTAAAACTGACAACATTAAACAGAATTCACTCTAAACATATTCTAAGTGCTCCTGTGGTGCAGCAATCCAAAAAGCTCGAGGGTTCGAGTCCAAGTAGTGCCTTCAGGTCGGGGCGAGGAGGGAATCATCTCCCGGAACTCTCTTTCTGGCTCTGTGATGGAGTGCTCTTACACCTGCACCCAGTGTTCTCCAGGGGTAGGCGTCAGTGTCATGTGACCCCGACCAGGGCAATTGGGGATTACAGGAGGGGGGGAACACAAATCAGATACCGAGACAATAAGTAAAACCTTTAAACCAATCTCTATGATATGAAAGTCACCGAGTGCTGCAACAACAACCCCTTCCAAACCCTGAGGGATATACTGATGGCCTCTCCAAGGTACAGGTTTGTCCGTTACCCATGAATTCTGCTACAGACTCCAGACCCGGCCACAAAGGACAAAATGAACAAGGAAATGAACTAACACGACAAACATTGTATCCTGTATTGTATCCAGACTGTACCGATTTGGTTTTTCTAACGTCACTCATTGAGACGTGCCTGTTCACATCTGGAACGCAATGCAATACCTCACAAAGAATGTCAGAAAGAATGGCAGAGAATGATCGGACTGCCACCGGGAACGGCGAAAAATGCCTTAGAGCTGCATTCCGAGCAGCATTCCGACCTCAGGAGACGAGGTCAGTAATGACACGAGCCACGGGCCTGCGTTTCGCACTTGTTTTACTACTGAGGATTCTACAGTCTGTCACGTTTGGATAAACCAGACAGACATGTTTGTACAATTTTACAGTCTGCAAAGAAAGCCTGAGAGATGCAGGCGGAAAAGCAGCGGGAAAATGGCAGGAAGTGAGGGCAAAGTGTGGAGACTGCTGAAGCTACATGAGGAGAAACTCACAGGAGAGAGAGAGAGAGAGACACTAGTATCAGATTACAGACACAAGGCTTAGATTTCACAGCTGGAGCTTCTTGCGTTGATGCACTCAGAGTGCCTTAAAAGAACAATCCAATCAGGAATATGATAACGACAGAACGGCAGAACAAGGTAGCAGAAGTGCACCATAGGCAGGCAAGCCAAGTACAGCAGAGACATGGCGACATCACCTAAGAGACTGAAAAAGTACAGGAATAAACTTTGTCATCACAAAGATCACTCAAGTAGGAACCTGCAGGAATGCTCTTGTTGTCGACAGAGTGAGTTTTATCCTCTGCAGTAGGGTGTGGAGAGAAATCCTCGTAATTATTGACAAATGTGTGTCTCATGATTCATCATTAAGTCACACATTCTGTTTTCTGTTTCTGCACACACACACACACACACACACACACACACACACACACACACACACACACACACACACACACACACACACACACACACACACACACACACGGTTGTTTGCAGTCTAGGCCTTTTCTGATGTTGTTGTCTCATTAGTTTTTCAGTGGGATTTTATGCAAATGTTAGCATTCATTCTTAATATCACAACACTTGTTGATTAGTGAAATGCTTTAAAACCACTAAAGATGCACCGACTGATCGACCGGTGACAGGAATCAGACAGTTTTTAGCGTGATCAGCCATAACCAGTGGTCGCCAGATCATATAGCCGATTCCGTGCCGATCACAAGCACATTTGAGCAACTGAGAATGTCGACACCGGCACAAACACATGAACAGTACAGTAACACTCCTTCAGAATCTGGTTCATGTGTGTACGGAGCTTTAAACACGGCTCAGCCACTGGCCGGTTTGTTTATGAGACCGGTGATGTACAGTGGTGCTTGAAAGTTTGTGAACCCTTTAGAATTTTCTATATTTCTGCATAAATATGACCTAAAACATCATCAGGTTTTCATACAAGTCCTAAAAGTAGATAAAGAGAACCCAGTTAAACAAATGAGACAAAAATATTATACTTGGTCATTTATTTATTGAGGAAAATGATCTTTTTCTGAGGTCCTCAGAAATCTTTGTTCATGCCATAATACACTTCCACAAACGTGTTGTGAAGAGCAGACTTTGATAGATCCCTGTTCTTTAAATAAAACAGGGTGCCCACTCACACCTGATTGTCATCCCACTGATTGAAAACACCTGACTCTAATTTCACCTTCAAATTAACTGCTAATCCTAGAGGGTCACATACTTTTGCCACTTAATAATATGTAATATTGGATCATTTTCCTCAATAAATAAATGACCAAGTATAATATTTTGTCTCATTTGTTTAACTGGGTTCTCTTTATCTACTTTTAGGACTTGTGTGAAAATCTGATGATGTTTTAGGTCATATTTGTGCAGAAACATAGAAAATTCTAAAGGGTTCACAAACTTTCAAGCACCACTATGTTGATGAGGAAGTGTTAGATTTCAGTTGGGTTTTGCGTAGGGGTGGGTATCGGAAAGGACTTCACGATACGATTATATCATGATACATTGCGATATGATGCAAATGCCGATTGTAGTTTATACCCCATTTAAAATGTTTTTTCTTCCTTCAATAGCTGAAAATCAATGCAGTATATCACAAAAATAAATATCGCGATATACTGCTATACAGCCCTAGTTGTGAGTGCTACTTAGTCAACTAAATAGTCTGTCGATATAGCGCAATACTGTTGAGGGAGTAGGGATCTATTTCGGACACAGCCATAGATCCATAGAGCCATTCAGAGCATGCTGTTTGCAATAGATGCATGGCAAAAATTTGCCACGGAGAAACAACTCGAAAACGTTCGGAACAGCAAATTTCGTAAGACCTTTAAACCACCATGACTCTGCTGAATATGAGGAATTTGACAAAGCTATGAAAGGCAAAGAGGATACAGAGTGCTGAACCAGGCACAAGCCATCAGCCCCTGCTATCTTTCTTTAGCAATGAAGAAGTTTCCATTAAAAGAAAAGTTAAACCATACTGTAATCATTCTCAGACAGAAAGAAAATCGGATCCGGAAAATCTGGAATATCATGCTGCCAAGGCTGGAGGCACCTCTGAAGGCGTCTTGTGGTATCTAGCGCCAAGTCGTCAGCAGCAGTCCTGGAAGTTGCTAGGTGAGGTCTCCATGATTAGGACTTGTTTATCCAGCAAAACCCCATAATAAACTGGTGTATGTGATATTACCCAGGCTGATGTCACACTCTCCTATCCAGAATGGTCATTAGACCCCTGGATTACAATTTAACACTGAAAACAGACATACGTGAGATGTGTGAACATGTAAAATAAATGTAAATGTGTTGCCCTTTCATTATGGAAATGTCTCGCTTGTGTTGACTGGACACGTTACAGGCATATGGCTGTTGACAGTGCATGCACTCAACTCCGTTCCTCTTACAAAGGCAAATAAAAAAGAACCGGTCAGCCTACATGACTTTTGGTTTCTTGATCAAACATCTCTGCTCCCTCTGCATGTTGTGATGCAACTTTACATTTACATCATTTAGCAGATGCCCTTATCCAGAGCGACTTACAATTGGTACAGTCTTACAATCCAAGCAATTGTGTGAAGGACCTTGCTCAAGGACCCAACTGTGGCAGCTTGGCAGATGTGGGATTTGAACCCTGGACCTTCTGGTCCATAGTCCAGTACCTTATCCACTAGGCTCCCACAGTCCACAGTCCCAACTTCCTTAATTAGAAAGTCAAGAAAGTACTTCAGTCAGATTCTGTGACTCACAGGCAAGAGCCACCTGCTAGTAAAAGCAGTAGCTCCTGAGGCCCTGGATTTGATCCTCAGGTTGGGTTGGCAACACGAAAATTGGGTAGCCACTCGATGGACTGGCGCCCTGTCCAGTGTGTTACTCCAGCTGTGCCCGGTAAATTCCAGAATTGGCTCCAGACACCACTCCGTCTCCATCAGCATGACCTTTTCACGCTAGTGGAGGTAAAACAGGATGCTATAAAAAACAGCTCCATATTTTCTGAATTAAGATTTTACTGGAGACTCCGATTCAATGCCTTTTAGGCGTGACATGACTTGCGCCCAAGTAATGCCGGGACAGGCTCCATATCCCATCCTGACTAATAATAAGTAACATTGGATCATTTTCCTTAATAAATAAATGACCAAGTATAATATTTTTGTCTCATTTGTTTAACTGGGTTCTCTTTATCTACTTTTAGGACTTGTGTGAAAATCTGATGATGTTTTAGGTCATATTTATGCAGAAATATAGAAAATTCTAAAGGGTTCACAAACCTTGGAGCACCGCTGTATTTCACTGAAAATCATACAAAACACGAGAGCAGAGACGTTTGTTTGTGGATACTTTGTATTGACAGATCATAATACACATAGTTATCTATACTTATGACTAATCTCGGTTTTTCTTCGCTCAGAATCGGTTCCTGACATGGAAAATGAGCATGACATGTGGCACAGATTCATGAATCCCTATCCTGGATCTAGACGCACTAAAACCTTGTTTGTGACACACACACATTTTCACACACCCTTCCTGCATAGGAAACACATGTCGCAGGACATGACCCTGTTGTAGGACTATGTTGTAAGCGTTGTCACGTTGAATGAGGACAAAAGAACTGCAATCAAATCCACAAACACTCTAATCCCACGAGCAACAAACTTTTCCTGACTAGTCCCAGCGTCAGATTTTAAGACTTCTCCAAAATATTTGGGCATGATGTTACTCTGAAGGCATTTATATGAAGCACGGGAACTTTATTATTATTATTTTTTTTTTAAGTTAAACTAGTTGATGGGTCAAAACAGACTCATATCAGTTGTTGTGGAGCTTAAGTTTATGATTCTTCCTTAAACCATGTTTAAAACCATGTTTATTTCTAAGGGTTCATGATGGGGACCCTACTTGTATTTGTTTTGATTGTAGGCGCTGGGAGATCACAGATCCACACAGCAGCATGTTCTGTTAAGTGCTGTTTACTGCGGTGGGACGAATTTAGGTTGATCTTTCAAATACCTCAGCTACTAGGGCTCTAGCTGGAGGACTAACAAGAAGAATGGATCTCCATATGAACAACTATGATATATAATAGCAGCCATAATAAAACCACCTGCCTGATATTGTGTAGGTCCCCCTCAGGATGCCAAGGCTCTGACCCACCGAGACTCCACAAGACCTCTGAAGGTATCCTGGCACTAAGCCGTTAGCAGCAGATCCTTTAAGTTCTGCGAGTTTTGAGCCGGGGTCTACTAGGATGGGACTTGTTTGTCCAGCGCATCCCACAGATGATCAATCAGATTGAGAGCTGCAAATTTGGAGGCCAATTCAGCATCTTCAACTCAAGTTAACTTTTGTGAACTTTTTTTGCAGTGTGGCAGGGCATAATATCCTGCTGAAAGAGGCCACTGCCATTAGGGAATACCATTACTATGTATTATGAGGGGATGTCACTGTTTAGGTAGGTGGTACGTGTCAAAGTTACAGCCACATGAATGCCAAGACCCAAGCAGAACATTACCCAGAGCATCACTCTGTCAGTGTTTACTTCACCAGTCAGTGGTTTTAATTTTATGGCTGATCGGTGTATAATAAAAAAAAAAAAAAGTTTAATTATTTGAGGTATGCTTCACAAAGCCAGAATGTTCAGCTATTAAACAAAAAATCATAAAGGAGAACAATAAGGGATTATTTTATTTAACAACACTCGTGCAGATTCAGATCTGTGACGTGTTTATTTGCTACAAAGTAAAAAAAAAACTTTTGAAAAGTGTGGTGACTATCATTTTTGCCAAGGGCTGGTGAGGAACCCCACACAGCTACAGGACAAACACAACACACACACACACACACACACACACACTAACTGGATGTGAGGTTCAAACATGTCAGAGGAACTGCAAAATGATAGACTTCGAATGATAGCTTATCAGAAGAGCTCATAACTGAAGGTCAATACATTTCAGCATTTTCTGTCAAAGGGGCCAAGAATGTTTTTAGTTTTTCCAAGTTTGAGGAAAGACTCTGAAACAATAACATTTGGTTAAAGTCAGGAAACTTGGACGGACAGCATAATTGTGCTTAACTGTTGTACAGAGCTCAATGCACCCTTATTGTGGAGGACACAACGTTCTCTAAAAAGCAAGAAGAGACAGATTACATTTCCTAATGTGCATTTAAAATCTGTCTTAACTTTTTTCTTTTAATCTATTTCTTATATTCACTGTGCTGCCCAGAAACTATTTCCTCCTCCATTTCATTCTTAAATACGATGTACTTTTTATTTCGGAGAAGCAGAAAAGTATCTCTCAATGCACTACACTTTGAACCTTAAGATGGATGGGCGATATTAGCCGCCAATCCAATTTTGTCACCCAAGAACAGAAACCTGAGACTGCAGAGGGCATAGGCTCAGCAAAACTGCAAAGCTGAAGACTGGCAAAACGCAGCCTGATCTGATGAATCTCGATTTCTGCCGAGGCACACAGATGGCAGGGTCAGAATTCGGCCCCAACAAAATCACTCCATGGACCCAACCTACCTTCTAACAACAGTCCAGGCGGGAGGAGGTTTTCTTGGCACACTTTGGCCATGTTAATACCAATCAACCATGGTTTGAATGCCACGGTCTGCGTATTGTTGCTGGCCATCTGCACCCTTTCATTGCCTTAACCCACCGCCTACTAACAACTACGTCCAGCATGATGATGCACAATGTAACAAAGTCGTCTCAAACTGATTTCATGAACACGTCAATGAGTTCAGAAGAGCTTTGGGATGTGGTAGAACGAGTAAATCGCAGCAAGTGCAGCTGAAATATCTACAGGAATTGCATGATGAATCTCAGAGTAATGTTTCCAACATCTTGTGGAACCCATGCCATGAAGAACTGAAGCTGTCCTCAGAGCAAATAGAGATTTAGTGTTTCTCCTGAGGTGCTTGGTGAGTCCAACTTGATAGTTCCGTGTTGGACACCATTTTGCCTTCAGAAGGCGGATTGATACAAGGCAGGACATATCCATGTTCTTATGTTGTTTATGCTAGATTCTGACCCTACCATCCAAATGTGGCAGCAGAGCCTTATCAGATCAGGCTACTTTTGGTGAGGCTGCATGAACTGTAGCCTTAGCTGCCTGCTCTGAGTTGACAGGAGTGGCACCCGGTTAGCCCATCTGCATTCAGAGATGCTCTTTTATTATTTGAGTTAATGTTGCCTTTCCATCAACTCAAACTAGCCTGGCCTCTGATCTCTGGCATCAACAAGGCATTTTTGCCCAGAGAACCACCCTGACTGGATATTTTCTGATTTCTGATCATTCTCTGTAAACCCTAAAGATGGTGCTATGTGTGAAAATCCCAGTAGATCAGCAGTTCCTGAAATGCTCAGACCAGCCCGTCTAGCACCAACAACGATGCCATGGTCAAAGTCAGTTAAATCATCTTTCTTCTTCATTCTGATGCTAGAACTTCAGCAGGTCGTCTCGACCATGCATCGAGTTTCTGCCATGTGATTGGCTGATTAGATACTCTTACCGATCATTAGGTACACCTCCTTGTTTCTATACTCGTTCTCCATTTTATCAGTTCCACTTACCATATAGATTCACTTTGTAGTTCTATAATTACAGACTGTAGTCCATCTGTTTCTCTACAAGCTTTGTTCGTCCCCTTTCAGGGTCAGGACCCCCACAGGTCAGGTACTATTTAGGTGGTGGTGTGTTTTGCTGTTACAACTGGATCAGACAGAGCAGGCTGTATTCAATCAGCCAATCGCATGACAGCAACTCAATACATGGTCAAGACGACCGGCTGGAGTGCATTTGCATTGCGTACTGTGTATTCAAAACAAAATAACTGAAAAGGAGCGTGTTATACAGGTATGAGGGTTTTACAATCCTCCGGTCCTGCACTGTCCAGACTCTTTTCTATTTATTTACAATACAGCTTCACCACACTGTTTTGTGACCATATGTGGTCACCTCATCACCTCAAAGCACAACAGTTCCTCCATGAAGAACTCCAGCACGTGTACAGGAGCAGCGCCAACTTAAAAGCAGCACAGATGCATCTCAAACGTCTTTCATCCACGATGGAAGTAATGGAACCCATGTATGCCATAGACTCACATTAATGCACAACTGCTACCTGCCTGCTTTTATTCCACCAAGTCGAGTGGTGTGTAATATCGAGCTGTTTATTAACCTGCCAGAGCGAAAACAAGCTAGACGGAGAAAATAAACCATGTCTGAGAGGATTTCCTGTGCTTCGTTGAGCGAGCTCGGGATTCTTTGAGTCTGTAATCCAGGGTTAAATGCTGTTTTTATTGCGCCCTTTGGCTAATACAGGCTTCCGGCTCAAACAAGGAATATAAAAACCCTTCCAGGTGTTGCTGGTAGCATCACAATTTACAGCAAGGAAAGAACGTGTCACTCATACGAAGTTCGCCTGTGCATGTGACCAGTTTCCTCCCACAGGTGAGAGCCGAGGAAGTGAAGAGAAAGAGCCACGGCATGGCCTCGGGTCTAATCGGTGTGTGTGTGTGTGAATCAGTTCCTGAGTTCAGGCTGGGACTTGAACTAAAGCCTGCTCTACTCATATGACACAAACACAGATCGGTGGATGGTGGGTGTGTGTGAGAGTGGGATTTGAGGTGTAACCTGTAATCACTCCGATTTCTGTCATGAATGTTTGAAATTACAGATTTTTGCCATGAAGAGAAACAAAGCTGTTGATCTTTTAGGCTGTGTTTATACAGCTATGGTGGAATGCGGCTGTATTTGGGTGTTGAGTGCCGCCCTGAAATGACTCTCACTTACCGACTTCGTAACTATGATTAGGGTTGGGTATCGTTTGCATTTTATCGATTCCGATTCTGCTCATCGATTCCAAGCTTCCATTCCGAAATGGTGAAAAAATTTATTTTAGATTAAGCTATTTTCTTCCCATTTAAACCTTTTATCAGCAAAAAGCTTAACGTTTCTTAATGTACCAAAGCATTGACCTAGGAACACCAAACTTCTCTCAATTGCCGCAGACAGCTGAACACATCACTGCTGAAGCTCAATATCATGCTGGTGCTTTTTTTGGCTGCCTCCTTTACAACAGGTCAACTTTACATACTGCATTTAGCCTTTCGTTTGCTCTCAAAGCACAGACAAACCTTTCAGCGCTTTGGGCGTCCATCTTCTGCTAAAGCTCTCGCAGAACACATCAAAACAAAACCACCTGCTGGTCCTGGTAGATAGACACGTCCTTAATGCAGATGTATTTTTGCACTTACCATGATCTTAAAATGTAAAACGCGTTAGTAGGAACTGATCAGTGGAATCAAAATTCGATTTACCCGGTTCTTGGAATTTGAGTTTCGATAAAAAAGGAAATGGCATGAAATCAAACCTCAAGCTGACAATATAGGTAAGACTGTGGGACTGTGGTAGCTTAGTGGTTAAGATACTGGACTCTGGACCTGAAGGTCCAGGGTTCAAATCCCACCTCTGCCAAGCTGCCACTGTTGGGTCCTTGAGCAAGGCCCTTAACCCACAATTGCTTGGATTGTAAGACTGTACCAATTGTAAGTCGCTCTGGATAAGGGCGTCTGCTAAATGCTGTAAAAGTAAGATCACTTTTAATCACATGTCACTTGCAGGACACAAGAAGCAGGGGTGACCTGGATGGGACCCCAGTACATCACAGAGCTGGGTAGGGATCGCTGTTGCAGTGCCAGTTGATGATCCTTCCCAGATCCTCCCTCACTTAGACACAGCCAAACCTTAGACACACCAAAGAGCATGTGATGTGATCCACAGGGTGAGCTGGCGAATTAAGACTTCTAAGCCATATGGGTTTTTTAATGGCCAATGCGGATATTTAGAGAGCAGAGTGACCGATGGCCGATATATAATCTCAGGCTTGAAGATGTGGGCTCCAGCATAGATTAGTTGGACTCGGCATGATACGAGTTGGAAGTGACTTAACACATCTTTAGAATATGGGAAGAAACCAGAGTACCACTAACACACAAGGAAAACATACAAACTTCACACAGGCAGTGTTTGGGGACTAGGGCTGGGCTAAAAAAGGAAAAACACATTTTAAATGGGGTGTAAACTATAATCTCCACTCGCAGTACAGTGTTTTGACTCAATGTGTCCGCTGAATTATCCTGTGATATGACGTATTAAGACTCAGATCGTGCTCCATAACTTGTTTTTTCATCTGTTCTTATATTTTCAGTGAACTATGTGGAATATCGCAATGTATCACGATATAATCGTATCGTGACGTACCCATGTACCGTGATGCGCATCATATCCTGAAGTCCTTTCCAATACCCACACCTGCTGGGGACTATCAAGGACTGTATGGTTCAGACACTGGACTGTGGACCAGAAGGTCCGGGGGTTCAAATCCCACCTCTGCCAATCTGCCCACCGTCGGGTCCTTTGAGAGTTTGAGAGGAATCAAACTGAGGATATAACAGGGCTATACACTTGTGCAACCATGGATGTTCTGCTGGAAAACCCTGATTCCAGGGATTACCTAACATCGTTGCGGACAATTTGTCAAAAGTTTTGGTTCAAACACACACATCTGAATGTATATGTGTGTGTAAAACTTCTCCATACAGTTTCACTGTAACTGGTTCCATATTGGCATTTGTGAATCATACCAAACAGCAGAGCTTTCAGCACAGTGTGGTGCATGCTGGGATTGGCTCATAGTGAATAAAGCATGGTGGAAGTAATAAGAGGAAATAATATACATTAAATTCAGGCTGACATGTCATTACTCAGGTAATGGGTCTCAGGCTGCATTTATGTGTATACACTAGAAAGTTGTAGGCGTGTCACATCCAAATCCATGTTGTACGACAGGTTCCGACTAGTCTGCTGCCAAAAAAGGCTCCCCATCAAACAAATCCTTTTCTCGCGCGCACACACACACACACACACACACACACACACACACACACACACTCACGTAATAGCACAGATATTCTACTTCAAGTATGATATGACTTTCATTTCAGCAAGCAACTTTTAAAAGAAATAAATAAATACATATCAGTGACGGCTAGAGCTATCTATAACTGCTAGAGAGTTTGGGGAAGAAATGTAATATATAAATAAACAAAAATTAAATGAATTAAGTGCAACAGAGCATAGTGTTAAACATGACCAGTTTTAAAGACATTGCATCAGTAGGAACAGATTCTTAAAAACTACTATTCAAATATTACCCCATACTTCCTAAAGTGATTTATATTCAAACCGTTCTGCACTTCATCCAGTTAAACAGGACTAATTACACTCTATAATGAAACATGGCCAGTTTCAGTTTCTTTAAGCACTGACGATATCCTCGATCTGCGCAGAAATGCACATCGTCCATCATGATACCCAAACTTATCACGATACGATAGAACATCGTCATATGCCCACTCCTACTTAAGGCAACAGTATTGACTTAAACATTACTAACTTTGCAAAACAAAATATAACAAATTAACACACAGATATAAACGCACTCCACTGCAAGTAATTTCTCACTAAAATATTAAAGAATTGTGCAGGACCTTGGCACAGCATTCAAATTCAAAATAACTGAACAATGGGACTGTGGTAGCCTAGTGGTTAAGATACTGGACTATAGACCAGAAGGTCCAGGGTTCAAATCCCACCTCTGCCAAGCTGCCACTGTTGGGTCCTTGAGCAAGCCCCTTAACCCACAATTGTAAGTCGCTCTGGATAAGGGTGTCGCAAAATTTAAGTGAATGGATCAGTCCCATGGATCGGCTGCCCGATCCAGCTAATTTCGTTAATATGGGATGGATATCCGATCGGTGCATCCGAAGTTACTAACAGTAATCATCACACTTTGTAGGGGCTAAAATGACTGACATTAATAAACTTGGCATTTCAGCTAAAAAAAACTGTTCCAGTTCATCTGCTGTCACAAAAATGAATGCGTCTTTTCCTCCTTGTATGAAACAGTGCCATCAAATTATTCCTTTTTGGGATGGCATTTGCATTTGGAAAGTACCTTCCACTCAGAACGTGTGATAAAAATCACAGTGCATTCTGTTTCCTTATTGACTTGGCTCACACAGAGCAAGGTAAAAGTGTTGGGATCGTGCGGTCATGGCTGCTGAAGGCACTGATCCAGGCACTCATGAGCAGCAACACACACACACACACAGCTGGTTGATATTGTGCTAGAATGGGGTTTGTTGTGGTAACATCCCTGCTGCACCATAACAGACCTGCTGCACCAGATAAAGACACATCGGCAGAGGGAGCAGATCATGAGGACGGGTGAGAGGAAAGCCCTGGGTGCTTCCTGTTCCAGTGTGGAACACTGTCCTGTCCTGCCTGGCCTATAGTAGGGTCATACAGGAAAGCAGTAAGCTCTGAGTAGATGCAGTCTCAAAGTTTGGGCACCCCTGTGGTTAAATAAAGAGAATGTATCCTCTGCAGTGAACAAAGTTAAAGATGACATTTCTGCAAATTTTTACAGATTAAGTATTAAACTAGTAGTGGTATCTCGGTTTAGAGAGCCAAAAACTACAAGTATTGAGCAGATTTTTCCCCCATAACGAATAATGTAAATTGAATTAATCCATACCAGACCCCCAGAAAATCCACACTGTATGAGCATTATATGCATTAATGGAGCTGATTTGCAACAAATCCGTCATAAGTTATGTATCATGAACTGAGGAGTTTAACAAGTGTGTTTTAGAGCGTCTATATTACATACATACATACATACATGCATACATACATACTGGGGCCTATGATAAGTAAGTTACTGTTTAAAACACTTAGATTGACCTAGAACTAGCCAAAATAACTAACACAAAGCTTATTTTAGATTATACCACAGTTAGTTCCGACCCCGCAATCTGATTGGCTGAGAGACGATTTTCCCGTGACTGTATTGCCTATAATGGCACTCTGAGCGATGCTCTATAAGTATTACTCCGTGGCATACACACATAACCTAGGAATGATGCCCTCCCTCAAAAGCAGCCAAGTTATAATGACAAGTAAAACAGTGCCGAAATGAAAGCTATAATCAGTTTATAAAATATATTGGTTTTGAAAACGATTTACATTTGGAAGACAAAGCTCTTAATGACCAACCTGAGCCAAAGGTTTATCACTTTAGGATTTGGAAGCTGGAAAAGCCAAACGAAGTCAGTCCTTTAAATCAAACGTCCCGGTTCTTAATGGATTCACAGCTCGACTGAAGATCAGATTTAGTCCCATCAGCAAAAATGCTGAATCAGCTTCATCCCTCACAAAGACGTTGTTTGCTGGAGTTAAACTCGGCTCTTTCATTAAACCCCATCCGTGGCTGATCGGAGCTTCGTTCTTCTGGCAGGTTTGTTATCTGCAAGTCCAGCTCTAACCCAGAGAAGCTGCTGATGCTCTGTAGCTCTGCCCTTACATTTCTGACTGATCAGATTAACATTAAGAGATTCATTATATTAATTTATAATCACTGATCAAACGGGATCCTAGACTTTGGTTAGAACACCGGGATCTCACTCCGATCTGCTTCAGTCGGTAGAATAGTAGATCTTAGGAACAGCCAGCCTTATAAACCCCACCCATTTTATTTGCTGAATGTAAATAAACTTTATTTTTAACAGATTAAAACTTACCAATCAATATTTCTGTTTGTCTGTATAATAAACAGTTATTAGTAAGTCCGTTCCTCAGCTTTACTGCCTGAAGGCTTAGCTGCAGGGGAACGATAGAATGGAACCATGTTACCTCGTGGAAGGGTGTTAAGTAAACTGTAGGAAACTCTTATGCAATTTAGTGAGTAATGGATTGAAAGTGAAAAGTAAAAGCAAAAGTCTTACTGTATTGATGAATTCCGGGCCCTAACTGCAGCCTGTGTTCTGGAGCATTAAGTTCCTGTTTCCCTTTCAGTTAGCAGTCAATACAACCCTTTTTAGGACCCATGGAGACTTACTTGTACTAAGATAGTTTTCCCTTTTCTTATTTCAGCATGACTGTACCCCAGTGCACAAAGCAAAGTACATAAATACACGGTTGGTGAGTTTGATGTGGAAGAACTTGACTACCCCTCACAGAGCCCTGACCTCAACCCCACTGAACACCTTTGGGAATGAACTGGAATGGAGATTGCAAACCAGGTCCGGTCATCCAAAATCAGTGTCTGATCTCTCAAATGCTCTTCTGGATGAATGGACAAAAATCCCCACAGACAC
The DNA here is from genome assembly GCA_025084515.1 of Ancistrus triradiatus. NCBI lineage: Eukaryota > Metazoa > Chordata > Actinopteri > Siluriformes > Loricariidae > Ancistrus > Ancistrus triradiatus. The sequence goes on from JAJAGP010002740.1 coordinate 93,858, forward strand.
AGTCCAAAATCTTGTAGAAACCCTTCCCAGAATAGTGGACGAAATTATAGCTGGAAAGGGCAACCAACTATGCCTATGCATTTAAAATGGAAAGCCACAAAATCTCCTGTGGGTGCAATGTGTAGATGACTTTTGTCCATATAGTGTACATGTCTGCTGACAGAAAGCAGAAATGTCCCAAACACAGTGTTCACGTGAAACGGTACGATGATTTACAACAATTACTGCGTGCAATTAACCAGTGCAATCATTACAAATAATTATGTGATATTAGACGCTACACCATAGTACGTATGCTATATCTTAATTATGTACGCATCGGAAAAACATATGCTATGCTGTAAAGACTCTAATGGTCGCATGTGGTTCCTCTTAACTTAAGTTGGATCACAATAATATCGGTTACGATAATTCTTCGGGCGATAATCATGTGCCAAAATTTCATTAGTCGTCCAAGCCTCGTAAATCAACAAAGCATGACATTTGACCGGGAAACCCAGAGTTTGCATAAGACCAGAGTTATGAACTTGGAAAAACGTGCGGATGAATGAGGCTCCCACTCTGGCATTGGTAATTAAATGGTGAAATATTGTACTGCTGGCTTGTTGTAGGCAGTGTCATTATGACGCCATCTGTGTCATCCATCAATGCATTACTCTTTTTTGAATCTGTTGCAAAGCTTGTGAACATGCCGTCAACTCCAGAAATATAAACACCCCTCAAAACACGAGCAAAACTTTGCTTTAAAAAAAACGTGTCACTCTCCTGTATGAATGTTTGTAGATTTACCTACATCAAACCCTAACAGATTTTTAGTTGAATTGTGTTCTTGGACTACTGCTTGTTTGTTCTAGCAAAACTTTATATATTCCTGTAGGCCGCTCTGGATGAGACGTTTGCTAAATGCTATAAATGTGAAGATAAAACATACGTAAAATAGACAGTGAGTGTGTTTACATGCACTTGATAAACTGCAGTAAATCAGATTGTATCAGTAATCCGATCAAGTTTACATGCACTGGAGTAATCAGACAATGGGAAAGCTCCAAGTTTACATGACTCTTGTTATTGCAACCAATAATCTTACAGCAATGTGACGTAAACTTTGATTTTTAATATTAAATAACCAAATTCTTCATTTCTTAAGCATATATTGCGTTTCAGTCTTCACAAAGTGTTTATCGAATTTCTTAATCTGGTTTCTAAAGTCTGAGTGTGTTTACATGCACTTAATAATCCCATCATAGTCTGGTTTCTGCTGATTATTCAAGTAAAATCAAGATCCTTCATTTTGCTCGTTGCTCTTTTACTCTAATTTCTTAAATAAATAAATATTTGCACCCAAAAAGATCAAAATTAAGATCTTAAGTTTGATCTTTTTGGTGCAAATTTTTTTTTGCACCCAAAATTTCAAAGAATCCTTTATTTTGCTCATTTTTTTCTGTATTCTGCTCTTAATTTTGATCTTTTTGGGTGCAAATATTTTTCAATTCTGCATTGCTATGACAATTTTTCTTATTAAAGAAACCTTGTTGCCGCTCTATGCTTTTAATTTTGATCTTTTTGGGAGCAAATTTTTTTTTCTTCCGCATTTCTATGACAATTTTTCTTACTAAAGAAACCTTTATTTTGCTCGTTGCTCTTTTACTCTCTATTTTCTTAAATAAATAAATATTTGCACCCAAAAAGATCGAAATTAAGATCTTAAGTTCGATCTTTTTGGGTGCAAATATTTTTTTTATCCCGCATTTCTATGACAATTTTTGTTACCAAAGAAACCTTTATTTTGCTCGTTGCTCTTTTATTCTGCTCTTAATTTTGATCTTTTTAGGTGCAAATATTTTTATATTCTGCATTTATATGACAATTTTTCTTACTAAAGAAACCTTCATTTTGCTCGTTGCTTTTTTACTCTCTATTCTGCTCTTAATTTTGATCTTTTTGGGTGCAAATTTTTTTTATTCTGTATTTCTATGACAATTGTTGTTACTAAAAAAAAACCTTTATTTTGCTCGTTGCTCTTTTATTCTCTATTGTCTTAAATAAATAAATATTTGCACCCAAAAAGATCAAACTTAAGATCTTAAAAAAATTTTAAAAAATTTCAAAGAATCCTTTATTTTGCTCACTGCTCTTTTTTTCTGTATTCTGCTCTTAATTTTGATCTTTTTGGGTGCAAATATTTTTCAATTCTGCATTTCTATGACAATTGTTCTTACTAAAGAAACCTTTATTTTGCTCATTGCCTCTCTATTCTGCTCTTAATTTTGATCTTTTTAGGTGCAAATATTTTTTTTTATTCCGCATTTCTATGACAATTCTTCTTACTAAGGAAACCTTTATTTTGATGGTTGCACTTTTACTCTATTCTGCTCTGATCTGAAAAACAACAACAAAAGAAACCTTTAAGCAAATTATCACCCTGTCACTCATTGCATGTATGGTTCACATTTGCATGAAGTGTGCCAGTATTTCTTGTTGACTGTAGCTATAGCAGAAAAACACATGACTCATTGGAAATGAACTGATTCGGCCACCGGAGTGGCTCAAGAATGTGCCAGGAGAATATTCTGAATGTAACTGCACGGAGGGCAACACCCACAGCACATCGTATCTCATTCTCTCTGTGGCTTTGGCTGCGTTACGTAACGTTTATATAACATCTATTACTCAGGCCACTGGAACAAACAACCCTGAGCAACCAACAAATCAATGAACCTCGGTGCCAAATGGCCAGTCGGGTCTACAAGGCTCCCAGCCCACCCAGAAGGTACTGCCACGACTCAGACCTGAGCTATCATGGTGGTGGTGTGCTAGAGACTTGCAGCTGTGACCCTGGTGCCCATGCAAGAATGAGAATACTGATGAGCGCCATTTAACAACCATCCTATCGATGTCCATTCACATTAAACAGCTGGCCAACTCAATCCAATCGACGCTGCAGATCCACAAGCAGAGGCGGGAGTTAAAGAGAGGAAGTCCGTCAATCGTGTGTGTGTGTGTGTGTGTAACTACCTTAATGGCCGTGTGCTTGCTTGCTTGTCACCTCACATTGGACTAGAGACTGTTCCAACTCGGTTGATGTGTTTAGAGACTTTTTTCTCATGTTTGTGTGTATAAATTTCCACTACTTATTTGTACCAATCTGTAAATGGAGTTCATAAGTATATGTACCTGTCCTACTGTAAGTAGTACTCTTTGTTTTGTCCCCAACTACCTGTATATTCTCTCTAACCTATAACTATATGAACTGGTTCACATTCTCTTGCCGAGTGTCTGGTTCATCTGGCTGATCTTCCGTCTTGTTCGTAATAATGCCTATCGATGCATTTTGCCTTGACTTTAGGGATGCTGTGTAGATGGTGGCGTTCCACTCTTGTTTTCAGGTGTATACAGGCAGTTTTCTTGTGAGAAAACCTTTTCTATTTACATTCCAGTAGCCTAAACAGACTGTGTGACTGCAGTAATGTTCAGTCAACATCCATTTTGGTCAACGTCCCGCTTCAAAGAACGCAATGTGGACTTTATATTGCTGTTAGTTATTGTGTTCCAACCCACAATAACTAACAACTGATACAATCTTACAAAGTACAAGACAAGCAAACGAGCATTAAGAGCCTTGCTCAAGGGGCCAACAGTAGCAGCACAAACCCTGCACCTTCTGCCCCATAGTCCAGCACCTACCCACTGTCCTACCTACAGTCCTAGAAGTAATGATGCGTAAAATTGATCCGACTTCCAAAGGACATAGAGGCTCAGATGTAAATGATGTAATGAATGCATCAGAGAAAGGAAAAAAAAAACACTACAGTGTCTGGGAGGGTGGTAAAACAGAACGCCGTCTGCCTGGACTCGACAGAATTTGATTTGGCACTAGGCTCGTGATCGGACAGACCATTTAGGTTGGAAGAACGCTCTGTGTGTGACTAATTCTTCCACAGGTCAAGAGTTCACAGACGGCTCAATCCAGACAGAGAAACAGATTTTCCATTTCAGCACAAAAGCTTCACGTTCACGGACTTTAAAGACCACCCAAAAGTGGAGTTAGCGTCTGTTAGAACACAATGAATATGCTGGACAGGAGACAGTCATGCAGGACAGATGTCAAGTCCATACTGAGAACGGAACTAATGACAGCTCTGGACTACTACTCAGAAGGACGTGAGCTGACATAAGCTTAATAATCCGATCATAGTCGGAGTTCTGCAGTTATCCGATTATTCAAGCGGTCACGTATACAGCGTACTCCCATCTAGAAATCCTATAGAGAGAGCTGGAGTTTATTTCAGTAATCCCATTTCTTACAACATGTATACCAGTGACCTGAAAAAACACGGTTGCCAGGTCTGCTTATTCTTAGAGATTTTGCTTCTTTTGGGTTTATCTACTTAGACCAGGTAGGGATTCTCTCGTGAGATCTGGCAACCCTGGAATTAAATGCAGCACCCGCAAAACCATAGACATATATACCTAGATGCCGCTTTGACCGTTTCATTGTTGCGATATGTCAACCCGTCTGCCATATTGGTCCAGGCAAGACTGGTTTGTAAACAAATAGAAATGAACAGAAGAGCTGTTTTTTTTCTGGTTAGATTGCACAATAACCTAAATTATTTCTCAACCGATTTTAATGAGACGTTTTTATATTCAAGGCTTTTGATCTAGGTACAAAAAAGTTATGACTCCAGTTAAAATATACAACATATTACAAGTACAGCATACTATTAGCCTATGGATACAATAAGTATAGTAGGTATAGTATATGTAGTACAAATAGTATAATACAGTATATAAAAGTGAATACTATATTATACAATTATTAAATTACTATTATACTACATGTAGTAGGTACTACTGGTAATCTATTACTATTATGGTTTTATTATATTATTATTTATTACACTTGAATCAGGCATCTTTTTTCCAGTACAACCTATGGAGAATTATGAGACGTTGCCTGGACCAATATGGCGACGACGTTGACGCACGTTCCAACGGCCAATGCGGCGTCTAGGTATATTATGCCTATGCGCTAAACGCCTATTGGAAACTTTATGGAGACTCAATATATATGAAATATATGAACTGACTTTTTAATATTAAAAATTGTTTACAAAAGCTTACAACACATTTCTGTTCACAATTGGAAGTAGAAATCCAATTACTGCCTGAATCATGCAAACCTGGAGGTTTCCTATTATCTGATTACTCCAGTGCATGTATACTCCTTGATCAGATTAGTGACAAAACATGATTTTCTGCAGTTATCGGACTATTAAGTGCATGTAAACGTACTCACTGTAGAGCAAGACTCATTCCTGCTAAATGCTGGAAACACAAATCTTGAAGGTTTTGGACCAAACTGCCATTGGTGGAATCCACTGGTTGTTGCTCACAGTCAGTTTTATGGGTGTGTTCGGTTTCTGAATCATTAAACCAATAGCTCGAGTCGTTTCTCTGTCCATGTACAACAGATTTATACAAAGTTGTGATAGTCTTCGGTATGTCGGGTGTGTGCGGCTACACCGCCGATCAAGACAGCCCAGACAAACTGTGTAAAGAAAAATAATCCTGTGGTCTCAATGTAACCCAACACTAACCCTGTGGTCTCGGTGAAATACTGCTCCACAGAGTTCCTGAACACTCAGACTGTATCTCTCCATCTTTTTCCAGGTCCTAAGAATCAAAATGAGGTCATATAGTTAAATCTGCAGGGGGAGGCAATAAATAATTAGGCACGCTGCCTCATTTGCAAGAGGTGATTACTCATACTGGTGCGATACGTGATAAGCAAGATGTTGCCAAATATGGGAAATTTACAAACGAAACCACTATTAATCATGCTGAATTTTTGACCCCATCTCCACTTGGTCTTATGCAAATTCTATCTGCACTGCATCCTGATAAGAGGAAAGATGCATGATTGCAATTTTCAGATTTCTGTCGATTCCGATTGTCTTTCTGTCTAAGAATTATAAATCACAGCATACAGAAACATTTTTGTTCCACTTTTCTTTTGAAGGAACCTCTTCATTGCTAAACAAAGATAGCAGGGGCTGCTGCTGTTCCTGGCTCTGCACTCTCTCTAGCTTTAGCTTGTTCATTTTGTCAAATTTCATATATTCAGCAGGGTGATGCTGTTTTAATGTCTTATTAAATGTGTTGTTCTGAACATCTTCAGAGTTGTTCCTCTACGGTTTACTTTTGACCTGCCTGTATTCCAAACAGCACGCTGTGAAGAGCTTCCACACTGAAGATAAGGCTGTGTCCGGAACAGATCCCTACTCCCTCAGTCGTATTGCTTTATACAGGGACATTTAACTGATTAAATAGCACTCAAAACACGACCGAAATCGAACACTTCCTCATCAGGTACATACGTCAGCAGCGATCTCATTAATAAACAGGTGAGTAGCTGAGCCAGATTTAAAGCTCCATACACACATGAAGTCCATCACACACTACTCCCTCCAACTCCCTCCAGCACTTCCTTCCTTCTCCTACTCCTCCCTCCCCCTCGTCTTCATTCCATCTTCCTCCCTCCCTCTCTTCTTCATTCCATCTTCCTCCCTCCCTCTCTTCTTCATTCCATCTTCCCCCCCTCCCTCTCTTCTTCATTCCATCTTCCTCCCTCCCTCTCTTCTTCATTCCATCTTCCTCCCTCCCTCTCTTCTTCATTCCATCTTATTCCCTCCTTCTCTTCTTC